>JANAVB010002241.1:0-26877 GCA_029216955.1 Iris pallida | reverse complement strand
GTTTACTCCTAGTGTTATCTAGTTATCTTAAGTTCCTAATTGCAGGCATGCTTGGTACAATGACTTAACCAAACAACTTAGTCAAGGACCTGCATGGGCCACCACTAAAAACATGTCACGATCCGCTACCCAAATCGTGTTAGCCCAATGATATATCATGTTTTTTAATATGGCTAATCAATTAAGTTTACCATAATGACATCACTAATATTCATGTAATCACTATCATGTTGCTAATTAAACTTAGCATTGTCCTAATATTAGCATTGTCCTAAATGTTCTCTATATCAATATTGCTATGCATGTATCATATTGGTTTGTTTGTCTAACATATATTTGTAGATATGTTGTAAGCATGATCAAACATGATCAAACTAGGACATATGCAATGGAGAATTATTGATGAGCCAAAGACGGCGTCATACAAGAAGATTTCTCTGAACCGCCTAACGACCTATCCGGGGCCTCGCATCGGGGGTTCCGCTGCCTGGTCAGCAGACAGGGGTCGAGGGGGCAGCGCCCCCTGTCAGGGGTTCGGGGGCGAAGCCCCCGAAAGGTATTTCGATTTCCAGATCTGTTTATCTTTGGGCGATTGTCGTCAGTAAAAAAGGCGTCTTCAAGTCTGCTCAAATATTTGAAGAAAGGCATCATCAAAGGGCTCTTGGTTTTCCTATTTTATCAATGTATTTTTCATATTTATTAAGTCTAGGAATACGATGTACACTGTATCGTACTAGCAAATAGGCTACCCAAGAAACGTTTTTAAAATACCCTTTCATTTTAAAAACAAACCCACTAACAAAAGCCCAAACTACTTCCTAACTGTTTGACTTTTCAAAAAGCCCAAAAACTAATTTGCAAAACCCTAACAGAAACCTAGCAGAACTCGGCCCGAATTCGGCCAGAGTTCGGTTAGTGAACGTTGCTTTTTGAACTTGGTCTTTCCGCAGTTACGGATCCCAACGAGATTTTCTCATAGAGTTCTGCCCGAATTCTATCAGAATTCTGCCTTTGAAAAAACTATAAATCGAGAAGGATTTCGATCATTTCAAGTCACTCAACACCAATTCACTTTCATATCTCTTCTCTATAAGCCTACTACTTCTTCCAAAGTATTCTGAGCTATTCATTTTCAAATCCCAAGCCAGTTACAATTCTCTAGTCGATTTGCCAGTACGGTACGGTCTAAAAGTTTTAGAGTAATTGTAATCAGAGGTTTGATTGAAGAAAGACTCTTCACAATTGAAGTTGGTCGAGTTCTTCGGATCAAAGCTCGCGTTGTAGAAGTTGCAAGAACTTCGGATGAAAACTTGTGGTGATTTTCCATAGTGGATTCAACTGGAAGCTAGAGTTCTTCCGACTGGACTAGTCCTCACAAGAGGGAAACCATATACATCCTTGTGTTTGCGTTTGCTCTCTACTCGCTACTTTTCATTTACTTACTTGTGATATATTATGTGATCTTGTTACTAATATTTTTAAATAGTTAATTTTCGCTGCCTACTTTATTCACCCCCCTCTAGAGTATTACGCTTTATAACTCGTTCCTACAATCGGTCCTATAAATCGTTAGGTCGGGGCGAGTCATGTCCAGCCTACGCTTGAGTTATAGCGTAGTAAGCTGTTCTTTTAAAAACAAACAGTAAAATATCAAAGTGTACTAACAGTTCTATTTGTCATATTGAAGAAAAAATATCACAAACACAAAATCTAACATACGAATATGTTCAAAATACATAGTATTTGCCATTGATTATCAAAGAACAGAACAGTTTTATGGGAGGACTGAACTTTAATTTACAATTACAAACTCGCTCGTACAAAGAGAGCCTAGGAACAAAACCTAGGAAAAGCAATCTAAGTACAATTGTTTAATTTGGATTCTGGGGGTGACGGTAGAGGCTCAGAAAAGTATTATCAACTCTGCCTTACTCCTTGGACGATCGAACGCAACCTTGGCTCTGGTGAAGAGATGCTCTGTGCGTATCTCTTTTTGTGTGTGTACAAGGAAATAGTACCTTACTATTTATAGGAGTTTCTGATGAGTGGGGTGTGGCCACGTCATTATAATTGTGCCTTGAAAAGTGGGCAGTTGGGGATTGGTTAAGATTAATCTTGATCTGTTTGTTACAACAAATCTGGACTGTTATGCTGGTTGAAATAAATTTGAACTGCTATGATCTGTTGGTTGCAATAAATTTGTGTTGCTAAGACTTAGTCAACTTATGCCACGTGTCCCAACTGCCACTAGGTTGTGAGCCGTATGAAGAACTGTTCTCCTGTCTGAGCCGTATGAGGGTGGCCTCACAACTGAGCCGCATGAGGGTGGCCTCACAACTGAGCCGTATGAGGGTGGCCTCACAACCGAGCCGTATGAGGGTGGCCTTACATCCGAGCCGCATAAGGGTGGCCTCACATCCAAGCCGCATGAAGGTAGCCTTACATCCGAGCCGCATGAGGGTGGCCTCACATCCGAGCTGCATGAGGGTGGCCTCACATCCGAGCCGCATGAGGGTGGCCTCATAATCGAGCCGCATAAAGTTCACTCAGGTGATCCACATAAAGAACTTTATTGGGATTTGTGAACTGTGTCAGCTAAAAGATTTTCTCTTCTTTTTATGTTGAACCTCTCCTTTATGTCAGAGTCCTCATGTCAGAGCCATGTCAGAGCTGTCACTTTGTGTCAGAGCATTAATGGGCCGCTGCACAGAGTAATGATGGCCAGCTGTATTAGGCCTATTTCGAACCGTATAAGGCCACGTGGCCGTTCCTGAGCCGCATAAAACTATCTGAGATGCATAAATCTCTTAGGGATTTTTGAGCTGCATGAGACCCCCCCTCCAGTTTTGAGCCGCATGGAGGTTCTGGGCCGCATAAGAGTCACTATACTTTTCTATGCTTCTACAAGACCCCCTTTAAAGTTTTCAATTTATAAAATTGAAATACTTTAATAAGAAGCATGGGTATGTCCGCATAAACTCCTCATACCGCATAGACTTCTCTGGCCGCATGGTCTTCTCTGGCCGCATAGGCTTCTATGGCCGCATAGACTTCTCTGGCCGCATAGACTGGTCTTTGTGCCCCGTAGGCGTCTCATTAATTGCTCTTGATTTGTTTTTGATTTAAAGTCGTCTTTTGGATAGGATCCCAAGAGTCGGCATTAAATATTTGGATTTACCTTAATGATTCTGAGTATTCTTTTTTGCATGACAGGGGATAGAATCCCAAAGGTCGGCTTTATCTCCTAGGCAGCACGTAACCCGAAGCGTCTATCAGTTCACACACCCTTGCCAGCCTATAAATATGAGTAATTTTTGAAGAGAGAGATTCTTTACTCTGTTTACTCTCTTCTTTCTTCAAACTTTCGTGACCTAGTCGCCGTCTCTTATTCTCCTCCGATCATCAATGGCTCCTAAGGCATCCTCTAGTACGGCGGCGAAGGACAAAGGAGTTGCCTCCTCGTAAACGACCCTAGTTCACCCCGATGTTCATCTTGCCATTAGCGGTAAGAATGTTGGGAGAAAGCTGCATGGACTCAAACCCTAACCATAACGACTACGTCGCATGTTTATGCGCGAGCCTTTCTTTTTGGCACATTTTTTGTCTTTATTGAACATTTTAAGTTCGGTGTGATGAATCCGCATGAACGTCTCATGTCCGAGCCGTATAGGGTATGCCTCATGTCCGAGCCGCATGAGAGTCGTCATGTTGTCGCATAAGCACTCTATGAACCGGGCCGCATGAAGACCCACCAAACAGAGTCGCATGAACTCCTTTAAACTATGCCGCATAAGGACCCCACCAAACAGAGCCGCATGAACTCTTTAAAACTGGGCCGCATAAGGACCCACTTAAACAGAGCAGCATAAACTCTTTAAAATTGGGCCGCATAAAGACCCACTTAATCAGAGCCGCATGAGCTCAAAATATACTAAGTGGTTTTCTCTGGACATCTTCTAACCTGTTTCTTTTGTCTTTTTTCAGTAAAGTTGCCAGTCAATCCTACGGGAGAGCTCTTGGTAGGTCGCGCCCAATCTGCTGTGGGTGTGAGGTTCAACCACATAGTTGATTATGTGTCAAACCAACTTCCCAAAGATGAATCTGAGGAAAGGTTGAGAGATATCAAAAACCAGTCCTTCTACTTTCTTACTGGCATGATGAACTCAGGGAGATTGGGGAACCAACACCTAAAACCTGTGTTCCTTTTCGGAGATGCCCTGACTGTAAAGAACTCCAGCGTTCTGGACATATCTGAAAGTTGGAGCTTTTCTTCTAACGGGGTAACAATCCATATTCCTCAAATGGAACATCACTACCCACTGTCATGGTTCAACATGCTGCCCATGGACAGGAAGATGGTGGATTCCTTGACTCCGAGCCGGCATGGGATGTTTGTGGGCGTTAATTCTCTACAACAGGAACTTGGGGTCGGTAGTCGCGACCAGGACACCGATCAGCTGCTACGTGATGGGGTTGGCCCCGGGTACTTTCTTAAATGTGCAGGGTCCCAACTTCAGGTTCTCTCAAGCTGACACCTTCATGAACTAGCTTGCTCAGAAGGGGTCCTACCCGATTGGTCAGTTGGCGCTGCTGAATTGGATAAACCCTATCCCTTCATGGACCAACTTGACCATGTGGATTTTGCGGACATACGAGAATCTCCTGCACGAGATCGGCTTATATCACGCCATTCGGGACACCTGTTACGGTTTGCCCGTAAATAAGAAGCTCTTCATGGCCCTTCTTGAAATATACAACCGCCGGACAGGGACCTTCTTTACGCCGGAAGGGAAGATGGGAATCGCTCTCCACGAGATGCGTGAAGTCCCTAGGCTACCCTGAGGAAATGAAGTCTTCGAAGTGTATACTCCCACGAACGATGAGTTCGAGGAGTTGGAGCAGAGCTTCCCGAGCTTTGTTGCTGTCTACCAGGAATTGCTGTGTCATCACAGCACGTGCCAGCAGATGTAAAAAAAGAGGAATGATAGCTCGGAAGGGAACCTTCCGCATACAAAGGCCTGGCTCACTTACCATTTTAACCTCGGCGCCTCAAGCCGAGTTTCTCCCCGAAGTCTTCGAACTTGGGAGGAGGTGCAGAACCAGGTATCGACCGCCAAGAGGGTAAGAACCATCGGCGACACATTCGAGAGTCAATCTGACTCTTTTGCTTATTTTTATCAAGACACTCAGCAATTGTCCGAGAAGGCCCTCCTGGCAGGATTTTTTATGGTATGGCTGCGGAACTGCGTGGTCTCGGGAGGGGCTGGTTCTATCGAGAGGATCAGCCGTAACTTTATCCTTCCCACTGTAAAACTGGTCTTTAGGGCCAGGCTAGCTCTTCTCCCCGCCATGGTGTGCAATATACACCGTGGTCTCCGCACTTTCTCGTCCAAGGTCATTACCCGTGATACAGCGAAGGACTTTGAATAAATTAAGCTGTCCTATCATTATCTGATGGGGTGGTTGTTGCTGCACTGCCAGTCTTTGATGAGGCCTGGCCCAGAAGACGACGTAACTGCGGATGACGCCTTCATCTTCTAGTATCGTCGCATGCTTTGGAAGTGCAGTACCATGTCGGCCTATCGAATGGCGCTAGCAAGAGTGGACAGATACAACTTTTTTCTTATATGTCCCTCACTTTATTGATGAAGAGGTGAATGGTGTACATCTTAATGGTACTGGGCCCCCTATCTCTTGTCCGATAAGATGCTCCTTTGGTTGCAGAACATCCATCCTGCGCACCTGGTATATCGCAACCGCAACTCTGTCTTCCTGGAGCCTTATTTGCCCAGTCGGTTCTTTCGATAGTTTGGGTACAGTCAGCTATTTCTGGACAATTCCAGTCCCTACCTGGGTTTTGAGGGTAGTATCCTTGACGGCATCAGGGCCCGACACTATAATACGGTTCACACCCGCACCAGCTTCTCTGTGCCTGATGCTAAGGAGTCAGGGCAGATTTTTTACCTGGCGGCTCTGTACCATATGATGGTGAATAAGCCCCCTACCAATTTTGACCCATGTACCAATTTTATTGCTGGTACTGGCTTGGAGGAGAAGCCAAAAGGGTCCAAGACGATAAAAAGGAAGGAAAATACAGTTGAGGTGTCAAACTCGGAGTCCACCAATGCGGACGAAGAGGATGACGTTGGTAACCTGCCTCTTCCTCCTACAGATGATGTGGCAGAAGATCAGCCTCCTATTGCGCCTGGTCCCTCACGCAAGCGAAGCAGGCGTGAGTCCGCTGTTGGCGACATAACTTACTTCCGGAAACGGGCTGCCGTCAAACCTCGCGGGCCAATCATTCGGGAGAGAAGCGAGGATGTTCATGCCGTTTCAGAGGTGAATCTAATTACAACCATCTTTTCTTAGCTTTTCTTTTCTGTACTATGATCTGATCATTCTCCTTTTCTTTGTAGGCGTCAGGAGAAGCGGAGTCTCGAGAGCCGGCTACTGTCTCTGAAGTCGACCCGGCTCTTGCTACTTTAATTAGTGATATGAGTGCTGAACTCATCTCTGCCAGGGTTCTCTCGACGCCGGTTGAGGTTTCTCCCGTTGCTGACCTCTCAACCAAGGTCAATGTGGGCTCCATGAGCCAATCCCCGAGGTTGCTGAAGTCCAGCTGGGTGATGCTGACCCCGTTGCGTCTACCTCCGGGGCGGCTGAGGCAGAGGAACCGGCTTCATTCGGTTCAGATGTCGCTGGCGAGGAGGATACAATGGCTATGAGCGATCCTCAGCCTCGGCAACCCTTTCCTGGTAAGCTAAGTCAAGTCTTGACCAGTGAGGAGGTTTATTTGCTCTATCTTCACATCCTTCGGGTTAAGCTGGTCGATGGTTGTTCCGGACATACAGGTCCTGCTCCCTCACCGCTAACAACGGACATCGTTGAAGGGGAAGTCACCGGAGGGGATCTGGTGGAAGAAAATATGCCTCCTCCTCCTCCTTCAGCTCATATCGAGGGGCCTCCTGCCGGCTCGAGCTCGGTAGAACAGGTAGTGGAACGGTCAGGATAGGAAGAGATGGTCCTTGCATCCTCCTCGATTTATGTTGCTCCAATCCCGGGGGTCGACCTTTCTACCCTGCTGAGTCTCTGGATCCTTCAGGCTGCGGAGGAGGAGATGGCCGCTATTCAAGCGTCTTTTCTCTCAGAATTTGTTTCCCTAGTGGCATGGGCATCAAGTTTCGGTGCATCTTTTTCAACTTTGCCAACTACTCTTCCTCTAACGCCGTCTTCTTCGAAAGTTCTCGATGAATCGTCGAAGGATGTGGTTGACAGTTTCTATCGCCACCTGAAGCGAGGGGTTGAGGCTAATGTGGAGAGAGGAACATCTTTTGTATTGGCCCGTCAGTGTACTCGTGGCCAGATTAAACTTCTCAAAACCCTCCCCGATGGGGCAGGGATAGTCGAGCTTTTGGAGCCCAAGTTGCTAGAATCCGATCAGTTGGTGGCTCAGTATCGAGTATTGTGGCAAGTTGATCTATCTTCAGCAATAGATCAGGAGCGTGCCTTCCTTTTAACTGCCATGGAAAAGGTAAGGATGGTACGGGAGACGTCCAAGCCCGCTCTGATGAAGGACCTCCAAGATTTATTGCTGAAGTACGATCAATTAAGCCGCAGCAGAGAGGAATGCATTGCTCGAGAGGAGGCTGCCGCTCGTGGGGTAGCCGAGACCAAGGAGCAGATCCTCCAGCTTCAGATAAAACTGGTTTCTTTGGAGTCTGAGTTGCAGGACTCTCGTGACGACAAGGAGCTAATTTTTCGGGAGACCGACAAGGTCACCCGAACCTCAGATGCCCTGGAGCAAGCCCTGAAGAAACTTGAAGATGGTTGGCGGGCCCATGCGCATCTGGAGGATGCAGAGAAGCTGACGCAAGAGGCTGAGCATCGGGCTACCCTGAGAATCGAGCGGTCAACATCCAAACTGAAGGACCGGCTCCAAGAGTTATGTGTCGCCGAACCATGATCGGCTTTTTCCTTTATGTTTTCTCATCTTTTGGACAGGGAAGTGGTCCCAAAAAATGTAGTACTTTTGATTTAAATAAATGACTTTGTTTACATTATCTTTTATCTGTCGTGCTTGTACTGCATTTTTTGGTATTATCAGTTTGCCCCCACTGGAGGACTTTTTGTGGACCTATTACCCTTGGCATACCTTGGTTTTAGGTACGGATAATAAGTTTGATAGGGATACCTAGAACAACTCTGTGGTAAAGTGGATATGGAAGTTCTTGGTATCGGGTGAAAGAATGCCATGGAACAATTGGGTTCCAGAGGCATAAGATTGTGAGAAAAGAGGCGCGTGTACTAGAGAACCTAGTACAGCATTTGTGGTCAACTACGGACATTTGTGGGCAACTGTGGACATTTGTGGTCAACTGTAGACATTTGTGGTCAACTGTGGACATTTGTGGTCAACTGTGAACATTTGTGGGCCTATTATCCTTGGCGTACCCTGGTTTTGGGTACGGATAATAAGTCGAGAGAAAACCGACATACTTACTCAGAGGTAATGAGGACGTGGTAAATATGAGGGCTTTACAATGGAGTCTTCCTACTCAGAGGTAATGAGGACGTGGCGGGAGTGGACTCAACGAAGGATATATAGAACAACTCAGAGGTAACATCGATGTGGAAGTTCTACGTGAGGGGTGGTTTGTTTTTTATGGAAGTGAAACAACTCAGAGGTGACATCGACGTGGCTATTTCGGGAATTTTATTGATCTGCTACCCTTTTTTATGCACTGAAAGCACGGGTAATAATCATGAGAAATATGCTCTTTTAGGAAGGAAGTTCAGAGGTATGATTATACATGACTTACTACCCAGAAGACGTGATATAGATTAATTTGGAGTGACCAGAGTGTAAGTTCAGCGGTACCTAAGGGTACATAACTCAACAATCCGGTTGGTTTGGATGATGTCGTCTATACATAATATTTCTTCAAGAACTTACCGTTGATGGGTATCATGAGCAAGTCTCCATTTTGTTTACGAGACGGTATACACCATTGGAGAATACTGCCTTGATGATAAATGGGCCTTCCCATTTTGGCTGGAACTTGTCGGCAGTTTTGTGAGTCATAACCATCGGCCTCCGAACTGCCAAGACGAGATCGCCTACTTGGAATGTTCTGAGTTTAACCTTCTTGTTGAAGGCTCCAGAGATGCGGGCTTGATAAAGCTCAATTCGTTGTTGAGATAGCTGGCGCTTTTTATCTAAGGCCTCAAACTCTTGTAGCTGACGACGGTAATTATCATCCGTCGTCAATCGATAAGTGAGGGCGACACGGAGTGAAGGGATTTGAGTCTCCAGTGGGTTTCCGTACACCAAAGAGAATGGTGTGTTCCCAGTGGCCGTCCGGACAGGGGTACGGTACGCCCATATGCATTCGCCAAGCTTTTCATTCCAGTTGTATTTGTTTGAGGACACGAACTTCTTGAGAAGCTTGATTATAGTTTTGTTGAATGCTTCCGCCAAACCATTAGCCGCCGGGTTGTAGGGTGTTGACGCAACATTCTGGATCCGATGTTTGTCGCAAAATCGATAGAAGGCATGGCTTACGAACTACGGACCATTATCGTGGATGATCCTTCGAGGCAGTCCAAAGCGATAGATGATGTGATGCTTGAGGAAGTTGATCACGTTTGATGTCTTTACTTCTGCAAGTAGAACGGCTTCCGCCCATTTGAAGAAGTAATCCGTAATCGCCAGTATGAAACGATGTCCTCTGGATGAAGGTGGAGTGATCGACCAACGATATCCATTTTTCATGCCTCAAATGGCCAGGATGCCACCGTCGGATGTAAGAATTCGGATGGTTGATGTATGAAATCTACGTGGACCTGACACGTTTTGTACTTTCTTGCATAGTCTATCGCATCTGCCACCATCGTAGGCCAGTAATAGCCCATTCGGCGAAGGCGGTCTTGCAGCTTCGGGCCAGGTTGATGGGCTCCACAAATACCGTCGTGAGCTTCGCGTACCGCTTCTTTGGACTCTGTATTTGACCGACACCGAAGCAGTAGTCCATCATAGGATTGTCGATACAGCATTTTTGTCTCAGTATCGTAGAAGAATCTGAGAGAACATCTTCTGATAGAGGTGGCTTCTTTTGAGTTCTCCGACAAGATGCCATAGACTGCAAAGTCAATAAATGGGAGCCTCTAATCCTGTGTCTCGTCGACCGTCAGGGCAGAATAACTTTCGGCAAATTGGACGTTGTTTTTCGGACAGACCAATTCATGGTCTATTACATCCACCAAGTGGTGAGTATGATTTGGAACCGCCAGAGAAGCGTCCAGTCCGGCTAAGGCATCGGCTTCAATGTTCCGGAGTCTGGGAATATGTTCTTTGAAGAATCCTTTCAGGGACATGATAATAGCGATTGCTATTTAATGATAGGGGATCATGTCTTCATGGCGAACTTCATATGAACCCCGGATCTGGTTGACGATTAACTGTGAATCGCCATATGCTTCTAGGTACTCTACCTCCAGTTCCTTTGTAAGTCGAAGGCCGATGACCAAAGCGTTGTACTCGACCACATTGTTTGAGCAGGGTTCTATAAGGGAATATGCCCGGTTGATCACCAAGCCAAAGGGAGAAATTAATACCACTCCGACCCCAACAACGATGTTGTCCTTGGGCCCAGTTCTTGAAGCACCGTCAAAGAACATTCGCCAGACGGTATTATGGGAAGCCATATTTGAATTGACAAATTTGTCCGGGATCTTTTCATATATTCTGGTTGACTCTGAACCTGGATGAGCTGCTAAAAAGTCTGCCAGAGCTTGACCTTTAACAGCCTTTTGCGGGACGAAGATCATGTGGTAGGAAGACAGTAATATCGCCCAGGTAGCAAGACGAGAGCTGAGTGCACCTGGCTTCGTCATGAGAACCCTGAGGGGGTTAACTCGAGATATGACATGGATGGTTTGTCCTGTAATATAGTGTCGCATCTTCTGGAGAGTGAACACCAAAGTAAGATATTCTTTTTCTACGACGGTGTATCTATGCTCAGGTCCTACCATCATTCGGGTGAGATAATAGATGGCATGTTCATGTCCTGCATCATTGTTCTGTGCTAGTAGAGCACCGAGGGAATGCTTCATCGTTCGCACGTAAAGCAAGAACGGCTTTCCAGCAACCGGGGCCACCAGGACTGGAGGCTTTGACATATATTCTTTAATGTTGTCGAAGGCACGTTGGCACTCTTCATCCCATACGAAGGATACGCCCTTCTTCATGAGGTTGGTGAATGGTTGACATCGCCCGGAGAGGTTAGAGATAAATCTCCTGATATAAGCTAGCCTCCCTTGAAGGCCTCTGAGTTCTCGGAGATTTCTCGAGGAACCCATCTCCATGATTGCCTTCGTCTTATCAGGGTTTATATGGATTCCCTGGGCCGTAATGATAAAACCCAAGAATTTCTCGCTAGATACGCCCAAAAAGGATTTGGTGGGATTCATCTTCAAGTTGTGCACTCGCATCAGGTCGAAGACTGTCCTCAGATCGTGCAGATGATCTTTCTTATAGCAGCTTTTGACGGTGATGTCGTCGATGTAACACTCCACGGTCTTACGTAGGTGATCTCTGAAGATGACGCGCATAGCTCATTGATATGTGGCACCAGCATTCTTTAAACCGAAAGGCATGACTGTGTAACAGTATACGCCAATCGGTGTTCGAAATGATGTATATTTTTCATCATCAGGAAACATCTTGATTTGGTTGTATCCTGAGAAGCCATCCATGAACGACATACACTCAAGCCACATGTGTTGTCAATCATTATGTCCGTAATAGAAAGAGGGAACTCATCCTTAGGATATACTTCGTTCAGATTTCGGAAGTCGATACAAATTCGAATCTTCCCATTCTTCTCGAGGACTGGTACTATATTGGCGACCCAGTCTGGATGTTGTTCCTCTCGGATGAATCCACTGGCTATCAGTTTGTTTACCTCAGCTTCGATAGAATTCATGATATCTGGGCGGAACCGTCGTTGCTGCTGCTTGACAGGCTTTGCGTCCGGATGAATGTTGATTTTATGGAGTGTAACCTCGAGGTTTAGCCCTGGCATGTCTTCATAGCTCCAGGCGAACACATCAATATATTCCCTAATGAGCTGTAAAAGCGCCTCCCGCTCGACATCTGTCAAGCTTTTGCTGGCGAAGATTGGCTTTGAAGAGGATTCATCACCGAGGTCAACTTACATGACCTCATCTTTAGTAGAGGATCTCTTTATTCGAAACGCTTCTTCTATTGCGTATCTAGCTGTTGGACCCAAGGCTCTAACTCGAGAAGTTCGGGTATGTCTTCGTCTTCTTCGTAGGTGTCAGCAAATACCATATTGACAGACAAAGTTTGCCTGAATACGTCCCCGATGCTGACATCCGAATCAGAATTGGGTGATCCGGTCGAATGTGAATGCCAGTCACATTCCTCATCAGAGTTTTCAGGAGTTGTTGCAGGTATAATATAGCCTAGACCATGTCTGGTTTTGTTATAGTAATCCCGTGGTTTTCCAGCCGGGACTGGCAACTGCAGAGGTAATCGCCGGCCAGTGTCGTAGTTCAAACTTGGCGTAGCCTCCATATCATACCCCTATTTTTGTATGAGGTACTTGGATTGAGAGCTATACAGGTAAAGGGGCAGTCTTCCGGTGTCGGGTTCGAGATCAACTTCTTCTATCCTGAAAGGCTGTGGATCATTCTTCCGGCCGAAGATGATTGGATGGTCCTCTCCCTCAACTATGAAGCAAGCGTCTTCCACAGGAGTGAGTTGGTTCGTGGTATAGATATTTGTCACTTGTGTGTGTAGGTTGGTACCTATATCGTGTTCCATAGCGTACATCATACAAAGCTTATTAAGCTCGAGGTAGTTCAAAGATAACCCTTTATTGATAAAATAAGGTATCTTTTTAGGAGAAATTACATCATCAACAGAAGGAACATCAGTGTGAGCAGCCACATACTTGGCTAGTTCTAACTCCTCTTCGGCCACCCTCTGTATTAATGAAGATTGGGAGGATGACCTGGACAGCTTGATCATCAGGGGCTCCACTGGTGGTGCTGAACATGGAGTTGTCGACGCACTAGCGACCCCCGGCTTAGTGCTTGGTGTTGAACGGGGAGATGTTGGCTCACTAGCAGACCCCAGCTTAGCGCTCGGCTATCGACTTGTCCTGGGAAGACGAATCTTCAGTGGCTTAACAGAAGGATTGGACTCTTCTGTTTATTGTTGACCAGCTCTAGGCAGCCTGATTGTCAGCGGCTCCGTAGTGGGTCTTGACCCTTGGCCAGACCTTGGCAGTCGAATTATCATATGCTCCTTTTGTGCAGTGAGCACCGGAAGACTCATTGTTTCTCTATGCAGAGTGGCCGTGAGAGGTGCCGTCTTGCCTGGTTTGCAGGGTTGGAGATAGATTCTCAAGGATTCCTCAGGCCCCGCAATGGCCTCCGTCTACTCTTGAACATCCTCCTTGATCAGGTGCCTCTTTGACTTCTCATACAAGGAGGAATCTGAATAGTAGGATTCGGCCCCTTTGAAGGGATCGATGTCAAAAAATTCTATCTTTACGAAGCCGTGCTTGTCGACGTACTTGAAGCACTGGTGCAATGAGAAGGCACGATCATATAATCGTGTATCCACGGACGCCCCAGAAGAATATTGTAGGAGGTGTCTGCGTCGATGACATAGCAGGTTACTTCCGACTGAAGATCGCCAATTTGGCACTTCATGCGAATCTTCCTGATGGGATAGCTTCTTCCTAAATTGGAACCGTTGATGGCGGTGCTGGTAGGAGCCAGCCGATGCATAGGGATGCGCAGATGGTGAAGCAAGCTCTTCAGAATAAAACTTATCGAAGAACCGGGATCAATGTGCATTCGATCCACCTTGATGTCGTCGACGTATCCAGTATAATACAGAGGGCGATCGTACAGGTTGGTCTTGATAAGCATGTCCTGTGGAGTGAACACAATGTTGGGCATCGCACCCGTACAAGCGTTGTCCTGGATATCCGCCGGCGGGTTGTCTCCTGTAAGATTGACCTGAGCCAGATATGCGTCGACATTCTAGAGTGCTTCGCTCAGTGCGATACGAACATCTTTGGAGAGTCTCAGGAGCTCGTATAATGACAATTTGGATGGTGTGTTGGCCAATTGTGCCAAAATGTCAAAATTGTAGGGCTTTTTTAGCCCCTAAGGCGTGTCTTTCCGGAGTGGCTTGTCAAAGCGGATCTCTTTTGGCTTGGGCTTATCGGCTGGCAGAGGCTGAGAAGGTCCTGGGGCATCAGCAGTGACCGGCTGACGTTCTTCAGTCGAGTTACCCGACATGGGTTGAGTTTGTGTACCAGACCGGGTAACGACAATTGTCGCTTCTTCGACGTCGGTTAAGACGGTACGGCAGGACTTGACTTTCCCATCCTTCTTCTTGCCAGTGGAGGGTGATGCTGGCTGGGTTACTTCATATACTAAGTCCGGGTGGACCCACATGACCTTCCCTCGTGATATGGTGAGGGGTACCAGCCCAGCAGCCTGGTCTCGGGGAGGTGGAAGATTAGCAACCTCCATTTTTGCCCAGGGGACGGGTACTACGCCATTTTGCGTCATCGTCGGCGAGAAGCTGCCGAATTAGACTAGCACCATGTTGGCAGCGACCGTCACCTCCTCGAAATCAATGGCCGGGGCCTTGGAGTCAATGAGGTTCTTGATGTACCGCTTCAATTGGAAGCAGTATTGCGTAGCATGGTGGACGTAGCGATGGTAGTGGCAGTACTTGGGACCATCTCTGCGGGTCGAGGTTCACGCCTTGGTGGAGGGAGCTGAATTATGTCTCCTTGTAAGTGCATGTCAAAGATGGGCTTGACATGACTATCCTCGAAGGAGTAAGTCATCTGCGGCCGCTGCTTTTCTGCCAGCTTCGGTTCGGGCTTCGGGGCTGTGTCGACCACCATAGCCTGTTTGCCCTTGTTGTCTCGGTTGTTTGAGAAATTATTGCCGTTGTTGTTATTGGCATTAGGGCACTTGTCCTTGTCTTCCCCATCCGAGATGTGCAATCCCAGTTGGCGAGCTTTTTTCAACTTGTCTTTTGTGCTAGTAACGCTGATAATGAAAGTCTTCTAATCCTTAAATTGACTTTTGCCCATCCAGAGGCTGATTGTGGGGAGCAGCCTCTTTTGGCAAATTTCAATTAAGGAGGAGTCTGGGTTACCGGAGGGCAACTTCATCGCGATTTGGCAAAATTGCTTAATATAGTTTCTTGTCAGCTCCTTCTCTCCTTGGACAATATCCATGAGGGTTGACATGGTCATATCTTGTCTCCAAGAACATTCGTTTGAAGCCAGCGAAGGAATGGATGCAGTTGTCCGACAAGTTGCGGTACCAGTCGAATGCGACTCCCTCCAATGCCCCGATGAACAATCGTGTAAGGCTGGCATCGTCATGCAGCAGATAATCTATTGTGACCTCAAAGTAGGTCATGTATCGGCTTGTATCGAGGAGGGAAGGCGATATCTCTCCATGCAGCGGGATATGGCTGTCGTATCCTGAGGTCCTGAGAGTTTTTTCGGGCGTAAAACATTGCCCGAAGCTCCTGGACCTCTCTTCTTGCCTCTCTAGCCTCGTCTACAGCAGTGGAAGCTGACATTTCGGGTGGATTATCGCCCGGAGTTGGCACTGTTGGGTTTGAGTCCGCATTGACAGTGGAACCCAAGCTTGTTTGGTCAGGTGTTCTTCCTTCGAGAGTCGGCAGGGCTTCCTTGATCTCATCTACTGATTTGACCAAGGTGTGAAGTATGGCCTCAAGGGTGTCGAGGCATTGTCGATCGCTGGGACCGTCCTGGTCATTTTCAGTCATAAATATTATTCTCACACGAGGAACAATGGAAGGAACGGTGAAGGATGTGCTCTCCGAATCATACCCCCGAATGGAGAAGTCGTGGGGATATGTAGGAATATTCTCCTCCGGTTTAAAATCGGAGGAAGTGATACCCCCTGCATAGGAGGTTGCCTCATCTTGGCACCCATGGACATTTCCAGGGGTGTCTGGTTCTGTTGCAATTGTTGGGAGAACTGTCTCCCTTGGTTCATTTTCTTGGAACACCGGATTGTCATGGATGTTCCGGGAGGTGCTACCCCCAGCTTTGGCTACCCCGAAGGATGTAGATGACGAATCTCCAAGTAATTTCGTTTTAGAGTGGGTGCCTTGATAAACTCCTCCTGTGGTGGTTGTGGACAACCACTTGGATGAGAGTTTCTTAGCCGCGCCAGTTGAGATCATCGGGCTAGAGACTTTCTTCCCTCCCTTGCTGGTAGGGACTTTTCGGATAGAATTACAAGAGGTGAATGGAAGCATCTCGTCTTCCGAGCCTTGTTCTAGGACCACTGGCCGCTGCAGTCGTTGGAAGACGGACTCTCGGCCCTCTTGTACTGCTGTTTTGTTACAGCAGCAGTTGACAATGACTTTAGTGCAGTGATGTCCATGGAAGGACTCTCTGCACACCAAGCTTTCTTCTCTTTCCTTGCGTTTGTGAAGGATCACATCATGTAAGACAAGTGCTTCTCGAGCAACCTTCACACTCGTTTTGTGGGCTCGGGGATCCCGAGCACACGAGTGTGTTGGTATCATTCTTGCTCCCTGACATGGGGCTAGTAATACTTGCCCCTGATCATTATTGGGAGACTCTTGATCATCCTGTCCGTTGGCCGCTGGGGGCTGGACACGGGTAGTTTTGTACAACTTTCCATCAGAGGCTCGCGTAACAGTTAGCGGTACTCCCTGATGGTCAGAAGTTAGGACAGCTGACTGAGCTCGATGAGCCGCGCTGTCCTAGACTTCTTCGCTCTAGCACCCGAGAGTGCATAGTAGGAAGAGTCCAAATTGTGCCGTACAGAGTCTGGCATACCCTCATGAGAGCGTCTGAGGTCAGGACCGCATGAGAGCCGGTCAAAGACTGAACCTGAGCCGTATAGGGTAGATAGCCTGCGGCTGAGATTGGATGCCGCATAAGCCATCTTCCTGCGGCTGGGCTTGGTGGCCGTATAAGCATCCTGCATGCGGCTGAAAATTATGGGGGCCGCATGAGCCTTCTGTATGCGGCTGGAATTTGTGGCCGCATGATGCTTCTGTATGCGGCTGGAGTTTGTGGCCGCATAAGCCTTCTCCATGCGGCTAGAGCTTATGGCCGTATGAGCCTTCTCCATGCGGCTAAGATTGGTGGCCGCATGAACCTTCATACGGCGGGCGCCCTTATGTGGCTTCCGTACAGAGTTCTCCTTTGCTCCCGTAAGTCCAACATCGTTGTGCTCTCCTCTGCCGAACTTGGGGACAGCAGGGTCCTCTGTGGCCTGAAGTGGGGCCGCATGTGAGTCTTCTCCGCCATCTTGGTCAGCCGAGAATACTTTATCCAGAGCTTGGGGAGGAATAGCAGTCTTGGGCCTCCACTCCCTGCGGGCCTTTTTCGTGTCGGCTCGCTTCTGGACCGGGCTAGCGCTCCCGTCGGAGAGCATCTCTTCAAATGCTTGCTGGTCGAAGCGAACAACCAGCATCTGTTGCGTGTAACCAAGTTTGGCTGCGTCCGATTGCGTCACCAACTTCTCAGCAGTGGAGAAGTTAGTCCCCAGCAGAGTCGCCATCGTGTTTGCCATTGATTATCAAAGAACAAAACAGTTTTATGGGAGGACTGAACTTTAAATCATAATTATAAACTTGCTCGTACAAAGAGAGCCTAAGAACAAAACCTAGAAAAAGCAATCTAAGTATAATTGTTTAATTTGGATTATGGGGGTGACGGTAGAGGCTCGGGAAAGTGTTATCAACTCTGCCTTACTCCTTGGACGATCGAACACAACCTTGACTCTGTTGAAGAGATGCTCTGTGCGTATCTTTCTCTGTGTGTGTACAAAGGAATAGCACCTTGCTATTTATAGGAGTTTGTTATGAGTGGGGTGTGACCACATCAGTGTAATTGCATCGTAAAAAGTGGACAGTTGGGGATTGGTTATGATTAATCTTGATCTGTTTGTTGCAACAAATCTGGACAGTTATGCTGGTTGAAATAAATCTGAACTGATATGATCTGTTGGTTGCAAAAAATCTGAGTTGTTAAGACTTAGTCAACTTATGCCACGTGTCCCAACTGCCACTAGGTTGCGAGCCACATGAAGAACTGTTCCCCTGTCTGAGCCGTATGAGGGTGGCCTCACAACTGAGCCGCATGAGGGTAGCCTCACAACTGAGCCGCATGAGGGTAGCCTCACATCCGAGCCGCATGAGGGTGGCCTCACATCCAAGCCGCATGAGGGTGGCCTCACATCCGAGCCGCATGAGGGTGGCCTCACAACCGAGCCGCATAAAGTTCACTCAGGCGATCCGCATAAAGAACTTTATTGGGATTTGTGAATTGTGTCAGATAAAAGATTTTTTCTTCTTTTTATGTTGCTCCTCTCCTTTATGTCAGAGTCCTCATGTCAGAGCCATGTCAGAGCTGTCACTTTGTGTCAGAGTATTAATGGGTCGCTGCACAGAGTAATGATGGCCAACTGTATTAGGCCTATTTCGAACCGCATAAGGCCACGTGGTCGTTCCTGAGCCGCATAAAACTATCTGAGCCGCAAGAAGCTCTTAGGGATTTTTGAGCCGCATGAGACCCCCCCAGTTTTGAGACGCATGGAGGTTCTGGGCCGCATAAGAATTACTATACTTTTCCATGCTTCTACACATAGCCCAAAATATAAGACTGGATACAGGTCCAGTAACAAAATACATAGTCTAGACAGTCCTCCTCTCAAAGTCCAGAGCAACTAAAATAACAAACTAGACGAGTTTTCCCGCAGGTACATCCTCGTAGGGTAAAGCCTTATCCTCAAAGGTGACCCCATAATAGGAATCACATAGCAACTCATCTTCGGTAAGTATACCTACAACGTTATCCTGTTAGGATGGAAGCAAGTACTGGTCCTACAAACAGAATAAATTGAGCATGGAATGAAAAAAAAATATATGTAATAACAGGAAATCATGGCATATCACAATCTATCATGGCAAGGATACATTTGTCATGGCGACATATGTATATATAATATTTAAAACTGGAGCATGTACGTGATCGTCAATAGGTGCACAATATACTGTGGCACATGTAAATAAAATATACTTCCGTACAAGTGAAAAGGCGATAGATGTACATACGCACAAATACAGCTGGATAAGTACCTACGGCAAGGTTTGCATATAGAATACGACCGTGCTCGGATTCGGTAGATGGGGCATAATCACGTACTTAGCTATCAGTTTCCCCATAACCCAAGCTATAACATGTGAGAGATATGAGAGCAGTCTAAAACATGTGGAAGATACTGGGAGCAGTATAAAGCATAGTAGATACTGAGAACAGTATAAAGCATGTGAAGATATGACTTGCAGTTTAAGAAACAGTATTTTAATATAATTCATGCACAGTTTTATGGTCACATACAGTAAATAAAGTTTGTGGAGGTACTTGTCTTGTGCAAAGCAAGGGTATGAATACGAAGCTATAGGTATCCATTGTCCTATCACTGTCAAAAAGGATATACAATCTCAGTTTTTATACTAAGCTCAATACTAGGACACTAGTGGTGTGACACGACTTTCTAACTGGACACCTAGCCAAATGACGACTTTAACATAGGAGACCAATGTGAGGTGACACAATACCTAAACCAACTTTCTAGGGTCTCTATACTAAGGTGGGGTAAGGTCACAACACTAAAATATCCCAAAATCACACATAACTTCACAAGACATAATTATTTAATTAATAAATCAGACTGTACACTGTGTTCCAACAATTATTAAGATAGGCAAAAGGCTCAGATATATATAAAATAAAGTACCAAAATGATCCTTGTTAATTATAGAAATTTATAATAATTTTTTTGGATTTATAAACTAATATAGGTATTTATTAAAAATCAGTAAACATAAGTACTTTAAAAAGGAGTTCTGTTTTCCTATTTTTATAAAATATAAAATATACAATATAAATCCTGAAAAAATTATATTAAATTATCTGCATTAACATATTATTTAAATACCATTTTTCCCATATTTCTACAGCACTTATATACTATCTAAAAATCCAAATACAGCAATGTACAGTTTCTGAAAATAATTAATTATTTATTTAATATATTTTTCCACGTATACGAAATTGAACCGAAGTCCAGATACGGAACCCAAATCCATGAATCAAGTCCGATATGACTCCACAGGCCTTGAATGTATTTAGACTCATTTATGTCCACGAAACTCATGCTAGTTCTGGACTCAAATGGTCATAATTAACAGAATACATAAAAATATGAAATTTAAATATATAGACATATGTATATTAAAATATTATAATAATATTTTAATGCAGTAAAATATACTTAGCCATAATATTTACTGATAATAAAATAACATATAAATTTACATATATTAAAACATAGCACAAAATCATATATATATATATATATATATATATATATATATATATATATATATATATATATATATATATATATATATATATATATATAAATGTATATATATATATACATAATAATTATATATATATAAGAAATATATATATATATATATATATATATATATATATATATATATATATATATATATTTTATATATATATATATATATATATATATATATATATATATATATATATATATATAAATACAGTATATGAACATATATATATATATATATATATATATATATATATATATATATATATATATATATATAAAATATATATATATATATATATATATATATATATATATATATATATATATATATATATATATATATATATATATATATATATATATATATATATATATCATATATACATAAACTAATATAGGTATATATACATAAACTAATACGTGTCCGGCGAACGGGGCTGCTGCACGGCGGAGGAGGCTTCGTGGTCGTCGGGAAAAAATTGAACGGAGTTCGTCTCGTCGAGGCGAACTATTCGGTGGTGGTTGGAGCGGCTGACGATGGCTAGAACGGCGGAAAACCTAGATCTAGGGTTCAGACGAGCTCGTCGAAGAAGAAAGGCTAGGGCGGTGGCTAGAGTGGTCGGGTTAGTAAATAGGGTTAGGGTTTCGACTGGGGGGTTCATAGAGAAATTTTGGGGGTCAATTTGGAATTTTCGTGGAGAAATTAGGGTCTAGGGTTAGGGTTTAGGTCGGTGTCGCAATGGCCGGTCGTCGTTCGGACAATGGCCTGTCGACGACGAGGGTCAGATTTGCAGAAAATCCCTCGAGAAATCTTAAATTGCAAAATAGCCCACCGCCTTACAGTATACAAATTTCTAATTTGCAAAAAACTATCCCGCAGTGTTCTGTGCAAAAATTAATTTGCACAAACAGATCAAATATTGCATGTTGGCACTCTTTATCCCATACTGAAGGCACGTTGGCACTCTTCATCCCATACGAAGGATACGCCCTTCTTCATGAGGTAGGTGAATGGTTGACATCGCCCGGAGAGGTTAGAGATAAACCTCCAGATATAAGCTAGCCTCCCTTGAAGGCCTCTGAGTTCTCGGAGATTTTTCGAGGGACCTATCTCCATGATTGCCTTCGTCTTATCAGGGTTTATATGGATTCCCTGGGCCGTAATGATAAAACCCAAGAATTTTCCTGCTAGATACGCCCAAGAAGGATTTGGTAGGATTCATCTTCAAGTTGTGCACTCGCATCAGGTCGAAGACTAGTCCTCAGATCGTGCAGATGATCTTTCTTATAGCGGCTTTTGACGGTGATGTCGTCGATGTAACACTCCACGGTCTTACGTAGGTGATCTCTGAAGATGACGTGCATAGCTCATTGATATATGGTGCCAGCATTCTTTAAACCGAAAGGCATGACTGTGTAACAGTATACGCCAATCGGTGTTCGAAATGATGTATACTTTTCATCATCAGAAAACTATCTTGATTTGGTTGTATCCTGAGAAGCCATCCATGAACGACATGCGCTCAAGCCATATGTGTTGTCAATCATTATATCCGTAATAGGAAGAGGGAACTCATCCTTAGGACATGCTTCGTTCAGATTTCGGAAGTCGATACAAATTCGAATCTTCCATTCTTCTCGAGGACTGGTACTATATTGGTGACCCAGTCTGGATGTTGTTCCTCTCGGATGAATCTACTGGCTATCAGTTTGTTGACCTCAGCTTCGATAGAATTCATGATATCTGGGCGGAACCGTCGTTGCTGCTGCTTGACGGGCTTTGCGTTCGGATGAATATTAACTTTATGGAGTGTAACCTCGAGGTTTAGCCCTGGCATGTCTTCATAGCTCCAGGCGAACACATCAATGTATTCTCCTGACGAGCTGTAAAAGCGCCTCCCGCTCGACATCTGTCAGGCTTTTACTGACGAAGATTGGCTATGAAGAGGATTCATCACCGAGGTCAACTTGCATGACCTCATCTTCAGTAGAGGATCTCTTTGTTCGAAACGCTTCTTCCCATTGCGCATCTAGTTGTTGGACCCAAGGCTCTAACTCTAGAAGTTTGGGTATGTCATCGTCTTCTTCGTAGGTATCAGCAAATACCATATTGACAGACAAAACTTGCCTGAATACGTCCCCGATGCTGACATCCGAATCAGAATTGGGTGATCCGGTCGAATATGAATGCCAGTCACATTCCTCATCTGAGTTTTCAGGAGTTGTTGCAGGTGTAATATAGCCTAGACCATGTCTGGTTTTGTTGTAGTAATCCCGTAGTTTTCCAGCCGGGACTGGCAACTGCAGAGGTAATCGCCGGCCAGTGCCGTAGTTCAAACTTGGCGTAGCCTCCATATCATACCCCTATTTTTGTATGAGGTACTTGGATTGAGAGCTATACAGGTAAAGGGGCAGTCTCCCGGTGTCGGGTTCGAGATCAACTTCTTCTATCCTGAAAGGCTGTGGATCATTCTTCCGGCCGAAGGTGATTGGATGGTCCTCTCCCTCAACTATGAAGCAAGTGTCTTCCACAGGAGTGAGTTGGTTCGTGGTATAGATATTTGTCACTTGTGTGTGTAGGTTGGTACCTATACCGTGTTCCATAGCGTACATCATACAAAGCTTATTAAGCTCGAGGTAGTTCAAAGATAACCCTTTATTGATAAAATAAGGTATCTTTTCAGGAGAAATTACATCGACAGCAGAAGGAACATCAGTGTGAGCAGCCACATACTTGGCTAGTTCTAACTCCTCTTCGGCCACCCCCTGTATTAATGAAGATTGGGAGGATGACCTGGGCAGCTTGATCATCAGGGGCTCTACTGGTGCTGCTGAACGTGGAGTTGTCGGCGCACTAGCGACCCTCGGCTTAGTACTTGGTATTGAACGGGGAGATGTTAGCTCACTAGCAGTCCCCGGCTTAGCGCTCGGCTGTCGACTTGTCCTGGGAAGACGAATCGTCAGTGGCTTAACAGAAGGATTGGACTCTTCTGTTTGTTGTTGACCAGCTCTAGGCAGCCTGATTTTCAGCGGCTCCGTAGTGGGTCTCGACCCTTGGCCAGACCTTGGCAGTCGAATTTTCATCTGCTCCTTTTGTGCAGTGAGCACCGGAAGACTCATTGTTTCTCTACGCAGAGTGGCCGTGAGAGGTGCCGTCTTTCCTGGTTTGCGGGGTTGGAGATAGATTTTTAAGGGTTCCTCAGGCCCCGCAATGGCCTCCATCTGCTCTTGAACATCCTCCTTGATCAGGTGCCTCTTTGACTTCTCATACAAAGAGGAATCTGAATAGTAGGATTCGACCCCTTTGAAGGGATCGATGTCAGAAAATTCTATCTTTACGAAGCCGTGCTTGTCGACGTACTTAAAGCACTGGTGCAATGAGAAGGCACGATCATATAATCGTGTATCCACGGACGCCCCAGAAGAATATTGTAGGAGGTGTCTGCGTCGATGACATAGCAGGTTACTTTCGACTGAAGGTCGCCAGTTTAGCACTTCATGCGAATCTTCCCGATGGGATAGCTTCTCCCTAAATTGGAACCGCTGATGGCGGTACTGGTAGGAGCCAGCCGATGCATAGGGATGCACAGATGGTGAAGCAAGCTCTTTGGAATAATACTTATCGAAGAACCGGGATCAATGTGCATTCGATCCACCTTGATGTCGTCGACGTATCCAGTATAATACAGAGGGCGATCGTACATGTTGGTCTTGATAAGCATGTCCTGCGGAGTGAACACAATGTTGGGCATTGCACCCGTACAAGCGCTGTCCTAGATATCTGCCGGCGGGTTCTCTCCTGTAAGATTGACCTGAGCCAGATATGCGTCGGCATTCTGGAGTGCTTCGCTCAGTACGACACGAACATCTTTGGAGAGTCTCAGGAGCTCGTATAATGACAATTTGGATGGTGTGTTGGCCAATTGTGCCAAAATGTCAAAATTGTAGCGCTTTTCTAGCCCCTAAGGCGTGTCTTTACAGAGTGGCTTGTCAAATCGGATCTCTTTTGCCTTGGGCTTATCGGCTGGCGGAGGCTGAGAAGGTCCTGGGGCATCAGCAGTGATCGGCTGACGTTCTTCAGTCGAGTTACCCGACATGGGTTGAGTTTGTGTACCAGACCGGGTAACGACAACTGTCGCTTCTTCGATGTCGGTTAAGACGGTACGGCAGGACTTGACTTTCCTATCCTTTTTCTTGCCAGTGGAGGGTGATGTTGGCTGGGTTACTTCATATACTAAGTCCGGATGGACCCACATGACCTTCTCTCGTGATATGGTGAGGGGTACCAGCCCAGCAGCCTAGTCTCGGGGAGGTGGAAGATTAGCAACCTCTATTTTTGCCCTGAGGACGGGTACTACGCCATTTTGTGTCATCGTCGGCGAGAAGCTGCCGAATTAGACTGAAACCATGTTGGCAGCGACCGTCACCTCCTCGAAATAAATGGCCGGGGCCTTGGAGTCAATGAGGTTCTTGATGTACCGCTTCAATTGAAAGCAGTATTGTGTAGCATGGTGGACGTAGCGATGGTTGTAGCAGTACTTGGGACCATCTCTGCGGGTCGAGGTTCACGCCTTGGTGGAGGGAGCTGAATTATGTCTCCTTGTAAGAGCATGTCAAAGATGGGCTTGACATGACTATCCTCGAAGGAGTAAGTCATCTGCGGCCACTGCTTTTCTGCCAGCTTCGGTTCGAGCTTCGGGACTGTGTCGGTGTAATGCCTGTGTTCGTATTACGTATTTGGAATACGTATACGTATTTTATCTTATATTTGCATATCTCCTTGTTTTGGTTTGGCTTGGTTATTCTTGGTTCGGGTTGGCTTGGTTCGGTTTGGGATTGCTATTAGTTTATTATGAACCAAAGGGTGAACCCCCTACCTACCACCACCACTACCATTTATTAACCCCTTCTCCTTCTCTCTCTTCATTTATCATCTTCTCCACCATTACTTCCTTACCTACCAGAGAGAGAGAGAGAGAGGTCTAGGCAAGTGCAACTTGCTTCATGGAGGAACTCCAATTTTATTGCTTCATTCTCTTCCTTGCAACATTTTAACTTACTTTAGAACTTGGCATTTTTACTTTCTATGGCTAGATTCTTGTAGATCTAAGTTTAATTATTTTCGGATTTCTTGGGTTTTGATCTACTTAATCTTGTTATTTCTAAGTTTTGATGGTTCCATGTTGTAGAGAATTTCGTTCTACCCCATTTTGACCTATAGAAGTTCGGATTTGGACTTCGGATGAAGGTTTCATGGAGCTTGGAAGCATGGATTCTTGGTGTTCTTCTTCTCGGAAGCTTGGAGAAGAAGAACAGTGCTAGACTTGACCGTATTTTATGCTGCAAGTGATTCCTAGCCGCATGAGCCTTCATACGACAGTCCTGGCCGCATGGGCTTGACTTGACCGCATGAACATTTCATACGGCAAGTGCTATCTGAGACGCATGAACTTTTTCCCCGCGAGCCGCATAGACCAGTTACTCGCTGGCCGCATGAGGACTCGAGTCCTCTCAGCCGCATGAACTTGGCCCCAGCCGCATGAGGCTGAGACCCATGCAGCCGCGTGTTCCCGCTCTCCGCGAGCCGCATAATTCCTCTATGTTCGGCCGCATACGCGCCCACTGTTTCGAGCCGTATGAGGCCCATCTACCATGAGCCGCAGGCTCCCTGTGCTCCATAGCCGCATGAGATTCCCCTCCTTCATGACCGCATACTGCAGCCGCATGCGCCGCGCGCCCGCGCTGCCTTGAGACCGGTTTATCCGAGCCGCATGAACTCAGATTTTGGGCCGCATGAACCCATATCAATTCAGCCGCATGGACTGTTCTCTTCCTGTCACCCTCATTTCCCGTATTTCCCGTATTTCGTATTTATACTCGTATCTGGATTTTGGCATGTATTTTTATTTTTCTCAACTTGTGGAATTTCGGTATTTTTCGTATTTCGGATTTTGACATGGCTCGGTTTTAATTGGTTTGGGTTGGTTTGGTTTGGTTTCGTGTATTGGATCACCTTAGCCTATTCTCCACCCTCAACACAACACATCCCACCCTCTTTAAAACTCCACCAACTTTTTCTCTCTTCTCATAAACCTCCATTAATTTATTCTTCTCCTTCCTCTACACAACACTCTTCTCCTTCCTCTCCACAACACCCACCCATAGGCAAGTGCACCTTGCCACCACATGAGAACCCTCTTTTATTTGTCCATTAGCTAGATTAGGACATGGTGATCAACATTAGTACTTGGGACTTTGTGATTTGGAGTCTCCATTGTTCTAGATCTAGGTTTTCTCTATTTTTGGTTTTGCATGGTTTTGATCTACTTAAGTTGGATTTTATCGGTTTTGATGTTTCCA
>JANAVB010002240.1:0-47528 GCA_029216955.1 Iris pallida | reverse complement strand
ATCCACAGTAATGAAAAACACCAAGAATGAACATATATACTAAAGTTGGCCACCCAGTAATATACATGTTCGAACAAGCTCGAGAAGGAATAAGCTTGGTAATAGTAGGCTACATAGCAGTATGAAGCAAATATAGGTGCGGATATAAGCTGGAAAGAATAAATGGAATATGCCAGAACACAATATAAATATATACCTGAGACCTCGGTGCATCATGCAGCACCCGCCAGCTACTCTGTACTAACTGCTCAGCAATACCTGGAGAGATCACCAGGTCCTCAGAGGGACGTAACAAGATATAGGAATACATGCCATAATGTGAACTGAATATAATGATCAACCTGAGTCACAACGTGGTCCAATATCCAGTCATCAATCAGCAACCATAACTCTAACCACTCTTGGTCAAAGGATGGTATACCAGTCCATGATAAGATATTGTCCCATGATACGGTTCGACATAGGTACACGAACTAACCAGTCTATGTGAATACATGTTGAAGACAACCTTTGGAACGTATGGGTAGGTGAAATAATTTCGTCGAAGCACGGGCCGACGTCGGATCACGAGCCGAAGGATTTGCGTCGGAACACGGGTCGAGCGTCGGATCACGAGCCGATTAGCTCAATACTAGCGTCCTCCCAACCGAACCTAGCGCGCAGCTAGTGGCCGCTGCCGGAGATGTACCTACTAGTAAGGGCCCATGCCAACAACGGCCATCACTGATGCTAACATAAAATAATGTAACTGTCTGTCCCATACGCCTGCTGGTTGTCTTCCCCGTCCCAAAAAATGTACAAGTCGTATCCACGACTCAGACAATCCATATCTTAATGTGAGTCTCTAATCTAGACACCATCTAACTCTATATGTACGTCACACGAACCACTCGCCACCGATGATCAGTCGAATGCGGAGTTCGTGCCAACATAATGACCACAATCAAGGTGCCATGTAATGTCTCGTGTCAAGTCATGAAGTTATCCTGGAGAACTTCGCCATGCCGGGTATGTCTACTAACTCTAAGTCCCACACGTACGCACCCAAACATCGATGCCATCATCGGTAACACCCAAGTCATCCTTGGATACACACTACAGTGTCAAATAACAGTACAAGGATAGATATGAGTAATGTAAACAGTATAGTATGGCAAGGTATCTTGCTGGGATAAAGCAGTAGGTCGATGATGTCCTGCAGACAAAACGTCGTCCAAGAAAGGTAGCAACATAGGGGTCTCCACGAACGTGCCGGATGCTGAAATAAATATCACCAACGTTTCCAAAATAAGTAAAATAGCTAGACTAGACTATCCATAGTCCAATTCTGGACACAAGAACAAAATGGTAATTCGGATCAAGATACGGTCCACCGTTGGACCCATCTTGCACCGAAAAACGTGTCAGGATCAAAGTCAACAAAATATAGCAAACTAAATATCTACGAGTCCAGAATGACGATACGAATCCAACGGTATATCCAGAAGTAGATTCCGAGGAGCCGATCAGAATGACCCGTTGACTCGGACAGTGGAATCCAATTGCACAAAAATGCGTGCCGGAGCCCAAGTCCACTAAATCTAGCAAAGTATATGTCAACGAGTCCAGAATGATGATACGAACCCAACGGTATGTCCAGAAGTGGATTCGATAAGCCGATCTCAAAATGACCGTGACCCGGATAGTGAAATCTGATTTGCATGAAAATGCGTGTCGGAGTCCAAGTTCACTAAATCTAGCAAAGTATATGTCAATGAGTCCAGAATGATGATACGAACCCAACAGTATGTCCAGAAGTGGATTCCGATGAGCCGGTCTCAAAAAAACCCGTTGACTCGGATAGTGAGGCCCACATTGCACCGAAAGTGTGCCATGGCTCACGTCATCCAAATCAAGCAAACTTTATATGAATTTGTGCCAAAATGACGCTACGAGTCTACTGGTGGTGTCAGAATTAGAATCGGAGTCCCGGGTTCAAAATTAGAATTAACAAGTTGGAAATTACGAATTCGGACGGCCAACTTGACACCAAATTCAACCAATCAAATAAGCTCACATTGGAACAAAACTTATAACATAAGAAGAGGGTTATATCTGTAATGCCCCGCTCCGCACGGCACATTACGCTGAAACGTGACTCGGCGAGTCACGTTGACCGAAGAAATATATCGATGCAAACGATACGAGAGTTACGTCGACCCGAGTAATGCATCAAAAACTAAGTTGATGCGAAGAGTTGCCTTGTCCGAAGAATGCATCGAGTGAATCGATGCGAAGCACCGCGTTGCCCCGAAGGATGAGTGCGTTGAATCGGCTCGAAGATTCTAAGAAATTGAATCGACCAAGGCGCAAGTCCGAATCGATGCAAGTATTGATTTTAGTTGGTTTCGTGTGCAGGTTATACTTTGACGGAAAAATATTAGAGGTCGATCTTATGCAATATTTAGTAAGGGGTCCGCGAAATTAAATCGTCGCTTGTGACGGGCCGAGACTTGGGAACGCTAAGGCAAATCGGACGTATCGACTCAAGGTGGGAGGATTGACTTCTTTTTACTCCTTCATTCGATAAGTCAAATATATTATTGTATGCTAAGTTAACCTATCGACGCCATGGGCGTGGTCCGATCGGAGATAAATCATAGTGTGTGTCGAACACTAAGTTAGAACAATTGAAATGAAAGTGCATCATATGACGAGTCGCTATGGAACATTGGATATCGCTAAGGCGAGCCTCGGTGGCAAGCCGCAAGAACATGGAATAACTGTAATCGGCGAGTGCCTTAGTGCACGAACCATACCGTGCCTTCGCGCACGAGTTAGAACGGCTAGAACATTGAAAGACAATAGGCGAGCGCCCTAGCGCGCAAGCCCCGAACATGAATGCTAAGTTATAGAACATGAGAATACGGTCGAAACGTGCCTACGTGTACGGGATAATAAAAGATGGTTTCGTTACGAGAGAATACAGTTGTGGCATGAATGTGGCGGAACTGCGGCTATGACATAATGCCTCGAAAGGTGTTCGAGACCTTCGGGTCGTTCGGTTGACGAGCATTGAGTTGAGGTACGATGCCATGAACCATTGAAACGAAGTATGAAATGTAAGAACATAGAAAGTTAACGGAAGAGACGCGAGATAATAAAGTCTGAGCCTTGGACTCAAGGCTATGCTTGGTTGTTTGAATGATAGTGCGTTGCATGGTCGAATGGGATGGACTTGAGATAATTGCGATGATATCTTCCGTGCACGGAACGTTCCCCGAACGGGCGCACCGGGGGCACCGGGAACGTTCGGCCTAGGAGGGATGTTAATCTTGATAGGCGCACATCTGCGAAGTCCGATTAGCACTCGGTCGTAAATGTGAGAAGTCGCAATGATGGTAGGTACGCGGTAAGTTTCGGTTGTTTGGGATAGCAACCCAAACCCGTGAAACGCCGGACTACCCAAATTCGAGAGAGAAAAGAAGGAGAGAAAAGAAAGTAAGGAAAAATAAAAGAAAACTCCTTTAGTCCATTCCGGCGTGGATACGCCCACGACCTTCATATAGTAAGGAACGATGGGTTGAAAGTGTAGGCGGAGATGCGTCCGCATAGAGATCCTGCTTAGAGATGCACATTAACATGACAGGGAAGGATTGCGGCGTATTCACCTTGCGTCGGTGCAAGGGCGAGTGTGTCGACTTGGTAAGAAGTCGCACCACGAATCAACACGAGATTGCTTGTTTGCTTGTCTATTCAATTCGATAACATGCTGCTATGCTAACATGCTTTACGCTTTCAAAGATGCCATGAAATTGACCCTAAGGAGAACATAGCAAGATCATAAGCTAAGTTGCATGATTCAACATAATATTACAAATATCGGTTTGGTAAGATGATCTTTTCTTCAGTACATGCGAGGACGAACGTACTGATCCCCCACCAATTTCATACAGGGTGCAGGAAATGGATGGCTCGCGGCGAAGCGTTGCTTGAACGTGTTGAGGCTTGGAAATGCCGAAGCGCATTAAAGCGTACGATCGCATTGACGCTCGGACTATGCAACTGGATTGATGCGGCCGAGATATAGAAGGTGTCACGACCCGATACCCAAATTGTTCGGCGGGCCGAGCCATGTCCAGCCTACGCTTGGTTAAAGCGCAGTAAGCTGTTCTAGAATAAACAATAAAATATCTAAGCAGCTAACAGTTCTAAAATCACATTTAAGGTTCATCACAACACAGCATCTATAAGCGAAGGTAACATAAGCACAGACTTAAAAATACATAACCAAAGTATCTAACTGGAGACAAAGTCCAGTATCCAAATATAAGTACATACCAAAGTCTAAGTCCCAAAACACGAGAAAGATATCTAAGCAAGGTTCCCCGCTGGGGCCTCTACTGGAGCTAAGGCCAGGTCCTCAAAATCAGTGCCATAACATGCAACCATAGCATTTCATCCTCGAAACGTGAACCTACAACGTTATCCTGTCAGGACGGGAGCAAGTACAACCTCTAAAACTAAAGTACTGAACATATAATGAAAGAGATGTACAACAAGAAACATGGTGTGATAAGTCTATAAAACAGGAATACTGAAAAACATGGCCTCATGGTACAACTGGGATCACAGTATCATAGTATCCTAGGGAACATGGCATATCATAGTTTAATTGGTTCTTTTTAGAAATGACAGCATATAGTTAAAAGTTTAAAACTGTAGTATGTACGTGAATCGGTCAATAGGTGAATAGGATGTACAGCGGTACATATCAATTTTTTGATGTGCACATACGTACACATAACGGCATCGGTGTATATCCATACACAAACGCGGGACCAGAACATACGGCAAGGTCACATATAGAATGGCACCGAGCGCGGTAAGTACATACGGAGAAGGGGGTCATGTTCACGTACAATACTACAGTTTTCCCTTAACCGTTATTTAAACATGTGAGAGATACGAGAACAGTAAAATATGTGGGAAATACTGGGAACAGTATAAGCATGGCAGGTACTGGGAGCAGTATAAAACTCGTGAATACTCAGAGCAGTATAAAGCATAGTAAAACATGTACCGAGAACCAGTATGAAACATGTGAAGATATAAGAACTGTCCTAAGCATGGTAGGGACCAAATTAATGTAACATGTGAAGATTTATCTTGCAGTTATTCAGAAAGCAGTATTTTAACAGGGTTAATACATATTCTAGCATTAAAAGACAGTAAATGAGTGTGTAGATGTACTTACCTCGAGCAAAGCAAGAATACTAGTATGAAGGTATAGATGTCCGGTATCCTGTCAATAATGATATACAAACTCAGTTCTAAGCTATGTTCAATAATACACTAGTGGTGTGACACGACTCCTGACTGGATACTAGCCAAGTGGGGACTAGCATAAAAGTCTAATGTGAAGTACCACTATACACAAACTAACTCTCTAGGGTCTTTACACTAGTGCGGGGTGAGGTCCAATACGATTAAAACACAAAACAACATAAAAAGTTGCAAGTCGTAATTATTTAATAAATAAATCAAACTGTACACTAAGTTCCAATAATTTTAGAGATAGACAAAAAGCTTAAATATATAAAATAAGGTACCAAAATAATCCTTGTTAATTATAGAAATTTATACTAATTTTTCTGGGATTTATAAACCCTCATAAATAATTATTAAAAATCAGCAAACATAAATATATTGAAAATGAGTTCTGTTTTCCCATTTTTATAAAATACCAAAAGTACTTATTAAATGCTAGAAAAATTATAATAAATTAGCTAAATTAACATAATATTTAAATACCATTTTCCAAGATTTTTACAGCAATTAAAATATATATAAAAATTCAAAACCAGAAAGTAACAATATCTAGAAAAAATAATTAATTATAAATTAAGGATAATACATAATCAAAATCTACAGATGTTGTCGGATGATAAAATAAATATCACCAACGTGTCCAGAATGGTCAAATCAGCTAGAATAGCCTACCCATAAGTCCAATTTGGACACAGGGGCAAAACGGTAATTTGGGTCAAAATGATGTCCGCCGTTGGACACACTTCGCACCGAAAAGCGTGTCGGAATAGAAGTCTACAAAACCTAGCAAATTATATGTCCACAAATCCAGAATGACGATACGAACCCAACGGTATATCCGGAATAGGATTCCGATGTGCCGATCTCAAAATGATACGTTGACGCGACACTTGGTATCCGGTTTGCACGGAAATGCGTGCCGGAGCAAATGTCTTCAAAACTCAGCAAATTATATGTCAACGAGTCCAGAATGACGATACGAACTCAACGGTATATCCGGAATGGGATTCCGATGAGCCGGCGTCAAAAAGTCCCGTTGACTCAGAAAGTGGGACCCGCTTTGCACCGAAATGCGTGCCAGGGCCCACGTTCTCCAAATCAAGCAAATTTTATATGAAAACATGCCAGAACGACGCCACGAGTCTATGGTGGTGTCAGAAATTGAATCCGGAGTCCCGGGTTCAAAAATGGAATTTAACAAGTGTAAATTAAAGAATTCGGACGGCCAACTTTGGCGTCGAATTCGATTAACCGAACGTGCTTAAAACGAAACGAAATCTAAAGGAGACAGGAAGATGGTTATACCAGCTGTGCACCGGAACTGACGGCGCGCAAAACGGAGCTGCGACGGCGAAGTTACGAGCTGACGAAGTCGGCTCCACGAAACTGTCCAAAAACAGTTCAATTTAAAACGTCAACTTGGTGGCCAGTTTTGAGGTACAAACGACAAAATTAACGGATGAAATTTGAGAGGAGTGAAGGTGGATATACCAAGATTGCGACGGAGCAAAAAGTTCGCCGATCCAACGGTCGGATCTCCAGAAAACGTGCACGAACTCGCTGTCCCGAAACACAATTTCTAAATTTTTTTCCACGCGCGCGTCGACAGGATTTCGACGTAAACGCACGAATAGCCTATTTGGCTCGTCGGAGAAGATGGCGATGGACTCGGGGTGGCCGCCGGGGGGCGCGCGCCAGTGGGGGGTCGTCGGTGGCCGGTGGCTGCCGCAGTGGCGCGGCAGTGCACGGGGGTGGCGCACGTGTCGTGCGCGCGCATGCGCATGCAGCTACTGCCGCATGCTGCTGCTGCTGCTCGCAGCTGCTGCGGCACGTGGTGCAGCGACGTGGGGCGGCGCATCGCCGGGGCACGGCGAGGGGGGCTGTGCGGTGGTGGCGGCGGCTTGTGGGTGGTGGCGGTGGTGGGAAGATGATGGTGAGGGTGATGGGAAGAGGAACATAATAGAGGAAGAGGAGGAGGAGAAGAGGGAGGAGCTCGGCCATGGAGGTGGTGGTGTTCGACCGAGCATGGAGGGGGTGGTGGTGGTGTTCGGCCGAGAGGGTGGTGGGAGGAGAGAGTTGTGTGTGTGTGTGTTTGTTAATAATGGAGTGAGAGAGAGATGTGTGTATAAGAAGAGAGAGAGTTATAATAGATATTATAGAGAGAAGGGAGAGTGGGATTGATGTCGGTCCAAGGGGGGGAGTGCTGTGAGGTGGAGGTGAGGGGGTGTGTGAGTGTAGAAAATAATAGAGAGAGAGAGAGAGTGTTAGATATTTGGGAGGAGAGAGATATATGTGTATATATATTATATATAGAAGTGAGTGATAGATATTATTATTAGAGAGAGTAGAGAGAATGTAGAGAGAGAGGGTGAGGTCGGCTGGCATTGGGGGAGGGGTGTTGTATGGGAGTTATTTTAGGAAGAGAGAGAAAAGAGAGTTATATATATATGTATGTATAAATTATATGTATAGATATTTGTAAAGTAGAGAGAGGAAGTGATATTTCCAAAATAGGAAAAATAAGAAAATTAAGCGGGTATTTGAGCAGTCATGAGAGGGCAACATGGAGCTTGGGCTCGGGTTCGGTCGAGCCGGGTCGGGTCAAAATCGAACCGGGGGCGATAATTAAATTAAAAATAGGGATTTATAATCATGGGTAAATAAATAATATACGGGGACTCCAATAAATGGGACACAAGTTGCAGGCGGGGAGTAGGCTTCATATGGGCCACGTCCATACTTTGGGTTGACTAGGTTGGGTCGATGTCGGGTCCCGAAATTAAATCGGAAATTAAATCGGGTTTTACGGTAGAGAATAAATCGGCCTAAATTGACCCGGAAGTTGTGCGAAAGAAAATGGAGCACAAAATGAAGTGTCTGAGTGGGACACGAAGGTCATGGGTGAAGAACGTCTCGAGTAGATCATTTATGAGAAGTTGGTTTCGAGAAAATGGCTGATCTGGTGCTCCTAAAAAAAGCAACGGCAACGTGTAAACGATGATCAAAAATAAAAGTGGGAATAATATTCAACTGTTAATCGGTCTAAGTTGACCCGAACTTGCGCGATACAAAAAGAGCACAAGGGAACGAGTTCAAGTGGGACACGATATATCAACAGGAAGATAATCTTGCCTACTTCAAAACTCGTGAAGAGAGTTTCCAAGGATTGGCATCCCTGACGCTCCAGAAGTCAAAGACATGGAAAGGTACATTAATGATAAAAACAATTAAATAATAAAATATTTATCGAAAACAATTCATTTAGAAAATTTAAAATAGCCCTAAAATTCAGGGGGCTTACATCCTACCCACCTTACAAAATTTCGTCCTCGAAATTAAAAATCATCCAACCAGTCAAACTATAATATGTAGCTGCTCTGGCTACAATACTCAATCTGCTATCCTTGTAATCGTCTCTTTTGTTTCTCTTTACAATCTTTTTGGTTCAGGTTCAACAAAGGTACTTCTATCATAAACTACGTCATATATCCTGTAGAATCTTCCATACTAACATGAAACATTTATGTATACCCTAAACTATAGGTCATTCTCTTGACATGTCTATAAGCCTACAATGCTTAATCATCAATCATATTTCCAACCTCAATTGTAATTACTGGATTTCCTTATCATATCCTAAGTATCCTTATTTCATCAATCCACAGTTCCTTAGCATCATTTATCGTCAATCATTTCCTACAGCTTCTCCTTGAAATCATACGTTCAATTTCTATCCTTGGCGTAGAGCCTTCTTCTTTTTACTCAACAAGTCCTCCAAATATAAATCCTCGATTTCAAAACTCCCGATTTATTAATTACCAATGTACATATGTCTTTGTCTTGTTCCTTGTCCTTTTAACTGATATCTTTCCGATCTTGTACGCAATATCATATCTCATTCTAACTTATTCCATATCATTCCACATATCGATCTACCCTCTAATCATATGTAATTAGCTATAGATAACCAACCAAAATTTCTACAAATGCTGAATCCTCAAACTGTTAAGCACATCTAATCCTCAATCCATAGTCACAATAATATACAATCTCATTTCTCCATCTTAGATACCCTATCATCAAGTCATACTATCAATACAATCATCTTAATGGTTTCCAAGTCTGCTACAGTCAGTCACCTATACTTGTCCCATAAGCTTAATCTAACCAATCCCTAGGAAAAGTATTTATCACAATCACACAATACATTTATAGTTATACTTTACAGAATCAGTCAACAAGGTTTGGCTATTTCGGATCTATCAAGTAGAAGGTAACAAGGCCTAAGACTGGGTCAAGCAATCCATAACAGTGTCCAAACAAGTTAAAGGTCAAGCAAGACAGGAAAGTTTATTGAAAAAATCTCCAAGAATGGTACGAAGACAACGGATTCATAACGGGAAGAATTACCCAAGAGGTTAACAAGAAGAGTTTAGTCAAGTCATAGGAAAGATGGAACACGAAAATAATTATGTCCAAAGGATAACGCGAAAGCAATCCTATTGGAGGTCCTAGAGAACCTGTAATCCTAGTTGTAGATGTAGATAGATCAGAGTTGAAGACGGAGAAGAATGATAATAAGAATTATTCTTGCTCAATCGGTCATAACGAGTGAACCAAGCTGAGATATGATCTGATAACCATATACGTCTTCCTGAAATCATGTTGCCAGAATTTTCGCCACACCAGTAAGCCTAGATGCAATAAACGATAGAGTCATAACTAAGGTATACTCCCTAAAATCATATTATCTAGAATCCTCGCCACGCCAACCGGTATGGCTGCGAGAAAATCTAAATTCTATGATAGGATAATATATCCAAAATCAGGCTCTACGTTTTTGTCATACCCGCTAATATGGCTGCGATAAATTCTAAACTCCAAACTAAAGCAGACGTTTACCTTATCAGGATATATCATAATTCAATCCACAAAATTTATCACGACGCAAGATCAAAGTTAACAAAAATCAGAAATTAAATTCAACAACGAATTTAAAGAAAAGCAAATGGAATTAAGCGAAAACAGATTCTAGGTAAGATTAGAGTGAGATTAGAGTGAGATCCTCAGGGATCATCCCAAAGGTACAAACTTGGTCTAAATTGACCCACTGAAATACAAACAAGAGGCTAATTATAGCTAACGGTCCTATGCTGTGATGAGTTCTCCTAGTTGCAATCCTAGAAATCCTCTAGGTGTTCTAAATGTTTATCCCTAGTGTTATCAAGTTGTCCTAGATCCTAATTACAGGCTGCTTGGTACAATAACGTAACCAAACAACTTAAGTCGAGACCTGCATGGGCCGCCAAAAAAACATGTCACGACCCGATACCCAAATTGTTGGGCCAGGCCGAGCCATGTCCAGCCTACGCTTGGTTAAAGCGCAGTAAGCGTTCTAGAATAAACAATAAAAGATCTAAGCCGCTAACAGTTCTAAAATCACATTTAAGGTTCATCACAACACAGCATCTATAAGCGAAGGTAACATAAGCACAGACTTAAAAATACATAACCAAAGTATCTAACTGGAGACAAAGTCCAGTATCCAAATATAAGTACATACCAAAGTCTAAGTCCCAAAACACGAGAAAGATATCTAAGCAAGGTTCCCCGCTGGGGCCTCTACTGGAGCTAAGGCCAGGTCCTCAAAATCAGTGCCATAACATGCAACACATAGCATTTCACCTCGAAACGTGAACCTACAACGTTATCCTGTCAGGACGGAGCAAGTACAACCTCTACAACTAAAGTACTGAACATATAATGAAAGAGATGTACAACAAGAAACATGGTGTGATAAGTCTATAAACAAGAAATACTGGAAAACATGGCCTCATGGTACAACTGGGATCACAGTATCATAGTATCCTAGGGAACATGGCATATCATAGTTTAATTGGTTCTTTTTAGAAATGACAGCTATAGTTTAAAAGTTTAAAACTGTAGTATGTACGTGAATCGGTCAATAGGTGAATAGGATGTACAGCGGTACATATCAATTTTCTGATGTGCACATACGTACACATAACGGCATCGGTGTATATCCATACACAAACGCGGGACCAGAACATACGGCAAGGTCACATATAGAATGGCACCGAGCGCGGTAAGTACATACGGAGAAGGGGGTCATGTTCACGTAATACTAACAGTTTTCCCTTAACCCGTTATTTAAACATGTGAGAGATACGAGAATAGTAAAACATGTGGGAAATACTGGGAACAGTATAAGCATGGCAGGTACTGGGAGCAGTATAAAACTCGTGAATACTCAGAGCAGTATAAAGCATAGTAAAACATGTACCGAGAACCAGTATGAAACATGTAAGATATAAGAACTGTCCTAAGCATGGTAGGGAAATTAATGTAACATGTGAAGATTTATCTGCAATTATTCAGAAAGCAGTATTTTAACAGGGTTAATACATGTTCTAGCATTAAAAGACAGTAAATGAGTGTGTAGATGTACTTGTCTCGAGCAAAGCAAAAATACTAGTACGAAGGTATAGATGTCCGTATCCTGTCAATAATGATATACAAACTCAGTTCTAAGCTATGTTCAATATACTAGTGGTGTGACACGACTCCTGACTGGATACTAGCCAAGTGGGGACCTAGCATAAAAGTCTAATGTGAAGTGCCACTATACACAAACTAACTCTCTAGGGTCTTTACACTAGTGCGGGGTGAGGTCCAATACGACTAAAACACAAAACAACATAAAAAGTTGCAAGTCGTAATTATTAATAAATAAATCAAACTGTACACTAAGTTCCAATAATTTTAGAGATAGACAAAAAGCTTAAATATATAAAATAAGGTACCAAATAATCCTTGAATTATAGAAATTTATACTAATTTTTCTGGGATTTATAAACCCTCATAAATAATTATTAAAAATCAGCAAACATAAATATATTAAAAATGAGTTCTGTTTTCCCATTTTTATAAAATACCAAAAGTGCTTATTAAATGCTAGAAAAATTATATAAATTAGCTAAATTAACATAATATTTAAATACCATTTTTCCAAGATTTTTACAGCAATTAAAATATATAAAAATTCAAAACCAGAAAGTACAATATCTAAAAAATAATTATTATTAAATTAAGGATAATACATAATCAAAATCTACAGATGTTGTCGGATGATAAAATAAATATCACCAACGTGTCCAGAACGGTCAAATCAGCTAGGATAGCCTACCCATAAGTCCAATTTAGACACAGGGCAAAACGGTAATTTCGGGTCAAAATGATGTCCGCCGTTGGACACACTTCGTACCGAAAAGTGTGTCAGAATAGAAGTCTACAAAACCTAGCAAATTATATGTCCACGAATCCAGAATGACGATACGAACCCAACGGTATATCCGGAATAGGATTCCGATGTGCTGATCTCAAATGATACGTTGACGCGACACTTAGTATCCGGTTTGCACGGAAATGCGTGCCGGAGCAAATGTCTTCAAAACTCAGCAAATTATATGTCAACGAGTCCAGAATGACGATACGAACTCAACGGTATATCCGGAATGGGATTCCGATGAGCCGGCGTCAAAAAGTCCCGTTGACTCAGAAAGTGGGACCCGCTTTGCACCGAAATACGTGCCCGGGCCCACGTTCTCCAAATCAAGCAAATTTTATATGAAAACATGCCAGAACGACGCCACGAGTCTACTGGTGGTGTCAGAAATTGAATCCGGAGTCCCGGATTCAAAAATGGAATTTAACAAGTGCAAATTAAAGAATTCGGACGGCCAACTTTGGCGTCGAATTCGACTAACCGAACGTGCTTAAAACGAAACGAAATCTAAAGGAGATAGGAAGATGGTTATACCAGCTGTGCACCGGAACTGACAGCGTGCAAAACGGAGCTGCGACGGCGAAGTTACGAGCTGACGAAGTCGGCTCCACGAAACTGTCCAAAAATAGTTCAATTTAAAACGTCAACTTGGTGGCCAGTTTTGAGGTATCAAACGACAAAATTAACGGGTGAAATTTGAGAGGAGTGAAGGTGGATATACCGAGATTACGACGGAGCAAAAAGTTCGCCGATCCAATGGTCGAATCTCCCAAAAACGCGCACGAACTCGCTGTCCCGAAACACAATTTCTGAATTTTTTTCCATGCGCGCGTCGACGTGATTTCGACGTAAACGCACGAATAGCCTATTTGGCTCGTCGGAGAAGATGGCGATGGACTCGGGGTGGTCGCCGGGGGGGGCGCGCGCCAGTGGGGGGTCGTCGGTGGCCGGTGGCTGCCGCGGTGGCGCACGACAGTGCACGGGGTGGCGCACGTCGTGCGCGCGCATGCGCATGCAGCTATGCCGCATGCTGCTGCTGCTGCTGCTCGCAGCGCAGCTGCGCTGCATGTGGTGCGGCGGCGTGCGATGGCGCGTCGCCGGGGCACGGCGAGGGGGGCTGTGCGGTGGTGGCGGCGGCTTGTGGAGGTGGTGGCGGTGGTGGGAAGATGATGGTGAGGGTGATGGGAAGAGGAACATAATAGAGGAAGAGGAGGAGGAGAAGAGGGAGGAGCTCGGCCATGGAGGTGGTGGTGTTCGGCCGAGCATGGAGGGGGGGTGGTGGTGTTCGGCCGAGAGGGTGGTGGGAGGAGAGAGTTGTGTGTGTGTGTGTTTTGTTAATAATAGAGTGAGAGAGAGAGATGTGTGTATAAGAAGAGAGAGAGAGAGTTATAATAGGTATTATAGAGAGAGGGGAGAGTGGGATTGATGTCCGGCCAAGGGGGGAGTGCTGTGAGGTGGAGGTGAGGGGGTGTGTGAGTGTAGGAATATAGAGAGAGAGAGAGAGAGAGTGTTAGATATTTGAGAGGAGAGAGATATATGTGTGTATATATTATATATAGAAGTGAGTGATAGATATTATTATTAGAGAGAGAGTAGAGAGAATGTAGAGAGAGAGGGTGAGGTCGGCTGGCATTGGGGGAGGGGTGTTGTGTGGGAGTTATTTTAGGAAGAGAGAGAAAAGAGAGTTATATATATATGTATAAATTATATGTATAGATATTTGTAAAGTAGAGAGAGGAAGTGATATTTCCAAAATAGAAAAAATAGGAAAATTAAGCGGGGTATTTGAGCAGTCATGATAGGGCAACATGGAGCTTGGGCTCGGGTTCGGTCGAGCCGGGTCGGGTCAAAATCGAACCGGGGGCGATAATTAAATTAAAAATAGGGATTTATAATCATGGGTAAATAAATGATATACGGGGACTCCAATAAATGGGACACAAGTTGCAGGCGGGGAGTAGGCTTCATATGGGCCACGTCCATACTTTGGGTCGACTAGGTTGGGTCGATGTCGGGTCCCGAAATTAAATCGGAAATTAAATCGGGTTTTACGGTAGAGAATAAATCGGCCTAAATTGACCCGGAAGTTGTGCGAAGAAAATGGAGCACAAAATGAAGTGTCTAAGTGGGACACGAAGGTCATGGGTGAAGAACGTCTCGAGTAGATCATTTATGAGAAGTTGGTTTCGAGAAAATGGCTGATCTGGTTCTCCCTAAATTAAAAGCAACGGCAACGTGTAAACGATGATCAAAAATAAAAGTGGGAATAATATTCAACGGTTAATCGGTCTAAGTTGACCCGAACTTGCGCGATACAAAAAGAGCACAAGGGAACGAGTTCAAGTGGGACACGATATATCAACAGGAAGATAATCTTGCCTACTTCAAAACTCGTGAAGAGAGTTTCCAAGGATTGGCATCCCTGACGCTCCAGAAGTCAAAGACATGGAAAGGTACATTAATGATAAAAACAATTAAATAATAAAATATTTATCGAAAACAATTCATTCAGAAAATTTAAAATAGCCCTGAAATTCAGGGAGCTTACAGAAGGCATGATGTATGGAACGGTGAAATCCTTTGTGGGCAAGAGAGAACCTGAGTGTTTTAGCCAATCTGGCATGTATTGTTAGGCTATCAAAAGCCTTTGAAATCTCAGTTTCGAATATCAATAAAGAGAATTGTTTCGTATACTCTGTTTTCCTTTCGTGTTAATATCGAATCAAAAGATAACCAATTGAGAACTTGTCATCTTGCCTTGCACGAGCGCAACTCCAGGCTCGTACGGCATCACGCCCCCTGCGAGGACGATGATTCGGGTGATTCCGGGTCGGGGCGTGACAAATTGGTATCAGAGCTCTAGGCTCAATTTCCTCTGGACGCTCGCTTCATTACAATTCGAAAAGTTGCCCACCACCACTTGATATCACTCTTGACTCTACTCGATGCCGTACTGGATGTTCCATATAATAAGTCTAATATAAATCGTAAAATTTTGTCGCATGTGTTTTGAAAATTTCATGATGTTTACTAAGAAAGTCGCAAAGGATATATTGCATTGAATGCAACGAGCCGTAAAAATGTTAGTTGCTACAAGCGCAACAAATTGTGAAATACGATTTGAGATATTGTGGCAATGTAACATGTCGAAAGAGAAATAAAATGATGCACGAATAGCAACAAGTTAATGGTGAATATGCGTTAAAATGAAAGTGAGAAGTGATAAGCCAATACCGTATGTGTTAAACGGATTGAGCATTTACTTGGAAAGTCGAGAGTAAATCGTTGCACGAGGTACGGTAAATGTCAAAAATAATCATTGCACGTGGTGCAACGTATATCAAGTTAATCGTTGCACGGAGTGCAAAGGAAATTGGAAATAAATCGGAGTACAAAGTGAAATGAAATGTCGGAAATAAATCGTAGCACGGGGTGCAACGCTTGTCTAAATAAATTGTTGCACGAGATGCAACGTAAGGAAAGAATTGAATCGTAAATCGATAGAATGAATCATTCGGTTGCACACCAAACTTATGTTGGCAAACGAGAACATTGACCGAGTTGCGTCGGATTTGATAGAATCAAAGTTACGGTTGTGATCAAGCACGATCACTGCGGAAATCGTGAGTCGGAAGAGATCATTGGTCTATACTAAGTATAATGCGAGGGAAATGGCTTGAGTTCCGAGTGGTATATGCCATACCACGTAGGCGATGAATGACTCGATTCCGAGTGGTATATGGTATAACACTCGTGCGATGAATTGCATCGACGCGTTGTGAGAATTACGGAAGGTTTGTCCGCAACGGACGGGGGGAGTACCGAGACTCGATTGAAAATTTGTATGACGGTATGTTGATGCAAGTGTTCTTAAAAAATCAGTTGGGACGATAAGGCGAGACTCATATCGATGAACGATACGTCGGACGGAAGTTATAAGTTGGTCGGACGACCGAGACTAGCGAAACGATTATGCCTTGATGCAATAATCGGATCGACGGAAAAAGGGAAAACTCGAGCCTACGAATGAGTCGCACGGATTGCGATCTCGATAGAAATGTTGGGCGAGGCGAATCGAATCGCACGACTTGCGATCTCGATAGGAATGTTCGGCTAGGCGAATCGAATCGCATGACTTACGATTTCGATAGAAATGTTGGGCGATGCAAGTTGAAATCGAACCGCACGATGTGCGACTTCGGTGAAGAGTTGGTTGACGTGAGTAATCGTGCCTAAGAAATAGTTGATCACGTTATGGCAAAACTCATTTGAGTACGACTGAAAACACGCGAAACTTAGAGGGCGTGATCGTATAACTCGAGGGTTCGATGTTGGATAATCGATAACTCAGTTACGCGATCAAAGTATAGCGGGATGCGGCGAATCGAAAAAACAAGTTGATGCGTATGGAAAAGTTTGTTACGAACTTGGAAGTATGCAATACGAGTTAAGTTGACATTGAAACGGATTCAAAGTTGACCCTTACGTTATCGAAATGGATACGGCGTATCGAGATCGATACGTAAGGAAACGTAAGCGATGTGAGAATACAAAATGGATTGCGCCTTGTGCTATCAAAATTTTTGTAAGTAACGATACGAGAACGAACGAACTTGGTTGATCGTAAATTTTGTGATTGATCAGGGCGAGACTATAAATCATCGACAATGGCTCGATGTGTATAGCCTCTCGTGTGTCGACCTGCGAAAGAGATAGACTCGAATTCGATACGAGTAGATGTTTCGTAAATTACAAAATCATCGACGGTAGTACATGACTTGACTCGGAGGATAGTTGCGCATCAGTTGTGCCGATAGAAATGGTTGTGTACGGATTTGGGTTAGTCCGATTGAATCGTCGGAACGTGATTTGGCTCCGAAATAAGATTATAGCATGGTTCGTAGTAAACTGTCATTCGGTGATGATCCACAATTATCGAGCGTAGCTTCGGGACAGCTGACCCTAGAAGACTTGACCGCCAAATTAAATTGAATGCTGCAGACCGTAAGATGACCCATGCGATATCGCATATGAGATTGCATCGATAACAAATATAACATGGTGCATGTTGACGATAAGTCTAGACGATCTAGAATTGTTGGAACAGCTTTCGATTGAGAAACGGTATAGCGTGAATCGAACTTATATTCGATGTTGCAAGACGGACAGGTATAGAATTTGGTTAACGTAAGATGCACGTCGTATGGACCTTCGTGCTAAGGCGGTCGTTGCCTTGAGCATTGTCGACTCGAAGCAAATTTGTGTCGGATAGATTGTGGCCTTTGAGCAATGTCAATTTAAACTTGCGTCGGAAGAATTTAAGCACGGTGTCTACTAAGTAACCTAGCGGGCATAGCCCTGAACGTTGATGCATTTGCAAGTCAACGAAGGAAATCGTATCGAGATAAGTGCATAGCGAAACTTCGGAAATAGTTGGTTAACGAATTCGAACGCGAAGGCAAGGCGTTGCGGAGGATCATTGCGATCGGATGCGCATCGGCTTGATGCGACGCTAAGAGTTGGTAGTCCCGATGAAACATACGAAATAAGATATGTGATTTTGAATCGCGTCGCATGCAGTGACTTTATTGAATGAAATCAAGTATGTATCGAATATACGTATGCGATGAAAGTTCGAGAACGGTTGTTAAGGATAAGTCCAATCGAGAGTACGAAATGGCAAGCATAGGATTGAAATTTACCTGTCAGCTTTGTTCCAATTTGCTATGACTGGACTTGGTCGAAATACACATATCTTCGGAACGCCTTGAATATAGGTACGAATCTAAATCGAGTTGTATCCAAATTCAAATCGAGCTGCAGGAAAGACTTGAAATGTTAGTAAAAAGCTTGCGAGATAGTGTGAAATTGAACAATATTGGTGGGGCGAGATCGTAAAACGATCTATAAAACACTTAGTCGGAGTGTTAGTTTTGGTTCGAGGATGAACCTTGTTTTGAGTGGTATATTCTGTAATGCTCCGCTCCGCACGGCGCATTACGCTGAAACGTTGACTCGGCGAGTCGCGTTGACCGAAAGAAATGTATCGATGCAAAACGATACGAGAGTTACGTCGACCCGAGTAATGCATCAAAACTAAGTTGATGCGAAGAGTTGCCTTGTCCCGAAGAATGCATCGAGTGAATCGATGTGAAGCGCCGCGTTGCCCCGAAGGATGAGTGCGTTGAATCGGCTCGAAGATTCTAAGAAATCGAATCGACCAAGGCGCAAGTCTGAATCGATGCAAGTATTGATTTTAGTTGGTTTCGTGTGCAGGTTATACTTTGACGGAAAAATATTAGAGGTCGATCTTATGCAATATTTAGTAAGGGGTCCGCGAAATCAAATCGTCGCCTTACGACGGGCCGAGACTTGGGCACGCTAAGGCAAATCGGACGTATCGACTCAAGGTGGGAGGATTGACTTCTTTTTACTCCTTCATTCGATAAGTCAAATATATCATTGTATGCTAAGTTAACCTATCGACGCCACGGGCGTGGTCCGATCGGAGATAAATTATAGTGTGTATCGAACACTAAGTTAGAATAATTGAAATAAAACGTGCATCATATGCACGAGTTGCTATGGAATATTGGATATCGCTAAGGCGAGCGCCTCGGTGCGCAAGCCGCAAGAACATGGAATAACTATAATCGGCGAGTGCCTTAGTGCACGAACCATACCGTGTCTTCGCGCACGAGTTAGAACGGCTAGAACATTGAAAGACAATAGGCGAGCGCCCTAGCGCGCAAGCCCCGAACATTGAATGCTAAGTTATAGAACATGAGAATACGGTCGAAACGTGCCTACGTGTACGGGACAATAAAAGATAGCTTCGTTGCGAGAGAATACAGTTGTGGCATGAATGTGGCGGAACTGTCGGCTATGACATAATGCCTCAAAAGGTGTTCGAGACCTTCGGGTCGTTCGGTTGACGAGCATTGAGTTGAGGCACGATGCCATTGAACCATTGAAACGAAGTATGAAATGTAAGAACATAGAAAGTTAACGGAAGAGACGCGAGATAATAAAGTCTGAGTCTTGGACTCAAGGCTATGCTTGGTTGTTTGAATGATAGTGCGTTGCATGGTCGAATGGGATGGACTTGAGATAATTGCGATGATATCTTCCGTGTACGGAACGTTCCCTCCGAACGGGCGCACCGGGGCACCGGGGACCGTTCGGCCTAGGAGGGATGTTAATCTTGATAGGAACACATCTGCGAAGTCCGATTAGCACTCGGTCGTAAATATGAGAAGCCGCAATGATGGTAGGCATGCGGTAAGTTTCGGTTGTTTGGGATAGCAACCCAACCCGTGAAACATCGGGCTACCCAAATTCGAGAGAGAAAAGAAGGAGAGAAAAGAAAGTAAGGAAAAATAAAAGAGAAACTCCTTTAGTCCATTCCGGCACGGATACGCCCACGACCTTCATATAGTTAAGGAACGATGGATTGAAAGTGTAGGCGCAGATGCGTCCCGCATAGAGATCCTGCTTAGAGATGCACATATAACATGACAGGAAAGGATTGCGGCATATTCACCTTGTGTCGGTGCAAGGGCGAGTGCGTCAACTTGGTAAGAAGTCGTGCCACGAATCAAACACGAGATTGCTTGTTTGCTTGTCTATTCAATTCGATAACATGCTGCTATGCTAACATGCTTTACGCTTTCAAAGATGCCATGAAATTGACCCTAAGGAGAACATAGCAAGATCATAAGCTAAGTTGCATGATTCAACATAAATATTACAAATGTTGGTTTGGAAAGATGATCTTTGCTTCAGTACATGCGAGGACGAACGTACTGATCCCCCACCAGTTTCATACAGGGTGCAGGGAATGGATGGCTCGCGACGAAGCGTTGCTTGAACGTGTTGAGGCTTGGAAATGCCGAAGCGCATTGAAGCGTACGATCGCATTGACGTTCGGACTACGCAACTAGATTGATGCGGCCGAGATATAGAAGGCATGATGTATGGAACGGTGAAATCCTTTGTGGGCAAGAGAGAACCTGAGTGTTGTAGCCAATCTGGCATGTATTGTTAGGCTATCAAAAGCCTTTGAAATCTCAGTTTCGAATATCAATGAAGAGAATTGTTTCGTATACTCTGTTTTCCTTTCGTGTTAATATCGAATCAAAAGATAACCAATTGAGAACTTGTCATCTTGCCTTGCACGAGCGCAACTCCAGGCTCGTGCGGCATCACGCCCTCTGCGAGGACGATGATTCGGGTGATTTCGGGTCGGGGCGTGACAATATCAGCTATGCACAGGAACTGATAGCACGCCAAACGGAGCTGCTATGGTAGAGATACGAGCCGACGAAGTTGGCTCCGCAAAACTGTCCAAAAATTATACAATTTAAACGGTCAACTTGGTGGCCGATTTTGACATATCAAATGAAAGAATTAACAGCTGAAACTTTAGGGGGAGGTAGAGCTATATACCAAGATTGTAACGGAGGAAGGAGTGCGACGATCCAACGGTTGAATTGACCAGAAATTACGTGCGAAGTTGCTGCCATGAGACGTGCATTCTGACTTGATAATTCGCGCGCTTCGACGGGATCCCGACTACGAAGTCGAAATCGACTGCTCCAAGGGTGCTGCGGCCGGGGCGACTGCCACGTGGAGGCATGCACGGGCCGCGCACGGCTACTGTACAGCGGAGGGTGGCCGGTAGTGGCCGTCGACGAGCGCGACGACGCTGCAAATGAAGCACAACGGCCGCGGGCAGCGCTGCACTACTGCGCACAGCAGTGCTCGCGGGCTGCTGCAGGGCCTAACGGCGAGGGGCAGCGCCGCCCTGGGTTCGTCGGGAGAGAAAGGTCGGCGGTGGCCGACATGGTGCGCGCGGCGGCGCGACGAACGCGCGGCAACGCGACGAACGTGCGGCGATTACAGCAGCTTGCTGGGAGAGGACGAGGTGGAGATAAGAAGGATGATGAAGATGAAGGTGATGAAGGATGGTGATAGTGTGGGTGATGGTGGTGATGCCCACGGTGGTGGTGGTGCTTGATGGTGGTGGTAGGGATGATGGTGATGGTGGTGTGGAGGAGGAAGAGAGGAATGAAGAAGAAGAAGAAGAAGAAGAGGAGAATGGTGGAGGTGGTGTTCATGATGATGAAGAGGGTGGTATGGCTGTAGAGAGAGGGAGGGGTGCTCTCTTGGTCTGGTGAGGGGAGAGAGAGGGTGAAGTGAGAGGGGGCATGGGTTCGGCTGTACGTAGGGAAAAGGGGTGAGGGAGTGTGATATATGCATATATATATATATATATATATATATATATATATATATATATATATATATATATATATATTATAAAGAGAGAAAGAAAGAGTCTTTTAGAAGGAGAAAGAGAGAGAAGTTAAGGGAGAGAGAATTTACGTATATAATAGGTGAAAGAGAGAGAAGAGGTGCTGTTGAAGGGTGGGGTGTTTGTGTGGTCGCGGCCACATGGCAATAGATGGGTTTATTTTGAATAGAAAGTATGAGAGAGGGTGGAGTGTTGTAATGTGATTGGCCACATGGGAGAGAGGGTTTCTTTGAATAAAGAGTAGGAGTATGGAAGGAGTGTTGTAATGTGATGATGGGATATGGTGTTTGGTGTTTGCTTGAGTTGAGTCCAAATGTGTCGAGTTGGGTTACAAGTTGGTCTCATGGAATTAAATGACTCAAATTAGTCATTATAAACAAGGATAAATAAATAGCATACAGAGACCCAATTGGATGGGACACATGCGGGATGTGTGTAGTAGGCTCAAAATCGTCTGTGTCCATATCTTGGGCCGACAAGTTTGGGTTGGAATTGTGTCTTAAAATCAAGTTGAAAGTAAATATGACTCCGTGGGGTAATTAAGTATATACTACACCAAAATAGGGATTTTCTAACACACAGTTCTTTTAATTACTAACAGTTTTTACTGTTATAAATTACTAACAGTTAAAAACCGTTACAAAATAAGAAAAGTGTTAGTAAAAATAGAAAAAAAATGAAATATTATATTAGTAACGTATATTAATTATTTGTGACACTTAAAACCGTTAGAAAATTTAATAAAGTTAAAACTAAAATAAAAAAAATGCATCACATGCTTTTCACGTGCTACAAGAAGCGTTATCAGCCTTATGGGTTTGAAAGTTTTCATTTCCAATTCCCGAGCCCTAAATCTCTCTCTTATTTTCGTCCTCTCCTCCTCTCGTCTCTACATCTACGGTGAATGGCGAATGGCGACTGGTGACTGCTCGATTGGTAATCTCTCGCTCTCTCCTCCCCTTCTTTTTTCATTTTTTCCTTTCTTTCTCATACAGACGCTCCTTGGTTCCATCTTCTCAATGAAAATAAGGATTAGGTTTAGGGCTTGGGAAGGAGGATGTCGGAGGAGAACACCAATGAGGAGCAGAGCAAGAGGTGCAGGAGCTATAGCGTCAGCGGCTCCGAGACATCCCCCGACTTCTCCAGCCTCGACAGTTTCATTGCCGTAGCAGCGGTGGCTGCGGTATATCCAATATTTTTGTGCTATTTTTTTATTTTACATTTGAAATTTTCTTTGAGCCTTGTTTTTATTGCTGCTATGTGAAAACTGACTATTTTTTTGGGCAGGGAGTATATCTGATTATGCTCATAGTGCAGGCTCTTGCAGATAGTATGGCTGTGCAAGCGAACATTGCAGCAGACCCGCTTGCTTCCAGTTTATGGGAATAGGTACTATTTTGTAATTGTCATCTACTTTTACCTAGAAGTCAAGTGTGATGGAATATAAAGGTTACTTGTTCTTTTGTAAACCAGATTTCTCCTACCAATACATTAATCACCCCAGTTCAGTGCAAGTCTTTGTGGAGACAATTTAAAACATAATCAGAGTACACAGTGGCGCAAGCAATGTCCGCACAGGTGAATATCCGTATCAGTTGAGATTTTCTTAAATTTCTATAGTATTTTTAGTCCTTTTTAACTATTAGTAGAAACTTGTGGATTGATCTGTAAGTTTCTAATTATTGGTTAGAATGTGAATGATGTACTATCTCTATGAATCTGAGATCTCTCTCTACACACATGTATGTGTCTGCATCTCTCTTTAGAGTTCACTTAGACTTGGTTCTTTCTGATAATTGCCTACTTAACTAGTTAGCAGTTTTAGACTGTCAAATTATATGATTACTTTGTCACTTGGTATCTGCAAAGGTGTTTTAGTTTCCTTTGTGGATGACAGATGATCAATGGAGTCTATTGTGTGTGTTGTAGTAAACTAGATTCCTTTTAAGTGTCCTTTTTAATTTAGTCAAAAGATAGAGGAACTGTCATTTACTTGTTGGTCAACGTCTCAAAGATAAGAAATTAAATTAGCATACAAGCATTTCCATAGTTTTGGGACCAACCACTTCATCGTTTCATGTTTCTTTGAATGGTCTAGGCGCAAAGCCAGTTACATCTGAACTTATGTTGAAAGGAAAATAAAGGTGGATGTAAAAGTTCGTGATGCATGGCATATTGGCATGGTTCCCGTGGTCTTAAGTATAAGAATGGCTTTTTTAGTTTTTGTGGGATGCCTGTTGATATCTTGCATTTTTCATCTTCGATAGTAACTTGTCATATATGCATTTGCTTTTCCAGGAAGCTCACAGGCGCAATAATAGTATATAACCTCCTCCATGGGCATTGATTTTAATGGCAATTCTTGGTTTTAATGAATTTATGGTGCTTCTGAGGTATTGTTGCCGCTCAGTCACATCCATGTTCAATTTCTACAGATCCAACTCACAACTGTTTATGAGCTGATTACTTCCTTTTTGGCTGATGCATATAAAAAACTCACTTAAAGTTGTTCATTTGCTGATTTGCTGGAACCCTTTATACCTTTTTGTAATGTTTGTTGTTTTCCTAGTATCTAAAGCGCTATGGGTACAGCTTGATGTTGCTGGAGAATTCCGCAATGGCATGGTAAGCAAGTTCAGACAACTTATTGCATTTGGGTTCTCTTAAAAGTTGCACTATATACATTATCTACATGAGTCTTGTATGCCCAACGTATATACAACTTATTCCATAAAATGATACTTCTAATGTTTAGTTCCTCTTGAAACGTATGGCAATTCTTAACTCATTGAACAAATGGAAGCTATTAAGTCTGGTTATTATGCAGAGAATGCAATTATTGCAAGGTATGAGGTTTTAGCTGGCATACAATTTTCATTGGTTGCAGACCAGTCTGAAGCCTTAAAATTTGGTTGCAGTCATTACTTCTAAAAATAATTACAAAATCCGTAAGTAATATGTATAGTAAATTTAGCAATGCCCTAAAACACTTTGCCTTACAATTCCCGACTATGGAGGAACTAAAACTAAGATCAGCTAGCTGATAAAAAGTCGAATATAACTGGTCATAGAATACTCTTTTGACCTACACCATTAACTCAGAATTGTGTATGTATATAGTTGTTATGCCTCTTTTCTAGATTTCTTTCTTTCCTTCTTCTTTTTCACGTCATCTTGTGCTCCTTGCCTGTTTATTTTACATTTTCTCTAATTAAGTCTCCAAGAATTGAGATTTAACTACCCCCTTCTATACAAAATAAATTCTGAAATGTAGTTAAAGGTATATGGGTGTTTAAAACTGCCCAGCAATATAGGGTTGGAGCACACAAGATAGATAGGTTATGCAACTTCTAGGCTTCAAAAATCTTAACCACTCGATATATGTTACGCGAGTACGGATACAGACGCGATATATAGGTACGAGATATGGACATTTTCAAAGAACAGTACTCAGTAAAATAATATGCAAAGTAAGACTATTCTATAGCCCCCTCTACATTGCTTGTCCACAGCTCTCAAAATTATATTGGTAGGCAAAATTTATTGGTAGGCAAAATTGGTAGGCATTTGTTATTTTTCATGGATTATTATATTGCCTACCGATCTTTCCCTAATTGCTGTACTATCTACATGTCTATATTGAGAGCAGGTGTGGCCATCCAGTGCACATCATAAAGGGCATTAGTAGAGGGACACCAAAATCAGACACTCTATGTGTTGGTAACATTAATAGGGTGGTCTTACACATGATCAATACACGTCATGTTGTCAACAAAATTTTGGTCAAATTTTGGTATCCCCTTGGCATTATGGACAGAGTTGCCACATTGTGGATAACTGTGTCTCTGCACCAGAGCTATGTTCCAGGATCATACTTGTGATGTGCCTGTGTTCAGTATTAAGATTATATAGTAGTATATGAATATCTATGCAATTCTATTTGGTTTTTTTTTTACTTATTATTATTATTTTTTTCATCTTTGCGACCTAACCCAGGAGAAATGGGATAAATGTAAAGAGGCCCCATAAAGTGCGGCCGAAAGGTCTTATAGTCTGCACCTTGCTCCTCACTACTTTGATAGAATATACATTTAGTCCTAAAAACAACTTGGACACTTTTCTATGTTTGAATCAATATGATAAGAAAAATGACCATGGTATTGGTGAGCACATTTATATATATATTTCATGCATTAAATAGTGTAACGATTCGGAAACCAGAATATGTGAATCTTGTGTAACAATAGATTAGTTAAACAAAATCTTATTCCCGATATCCACCAAACCAGATTAGACTTTAGGCATTAGTATAATTAGTTGCTCCATTTGTAGGTTACTTGTTTGTTTGTTTGTTTTTAATTTTTTAAAACATTATTTTTCTACAAACATAAATTTATTATTGAGAGCTGTGAAGACATTTGTTATTTTTCATGGATTATATTGGTAGGCAAAATTTATTGGTAGGCAAAATTGTTATGGAATATATGTTAAGGAATTTATTGGTAGGCAAAATTTATTGGTAGGCAAAATTGTTATGGATTATATGTTAAGGAATTTGTTATTTATTGTAATAGTAGGTAAAATTATAGATCAAACTGTACATTGGTGAAGACATTAAGACGACCTGTATCATGGATTATATTGGTAGGCAAAATTTGTTATTTTTCATAATCTCATGGATCAAACTGTACATTGGTGAAGACATTTGGATTATATTGGTACTGCAATTGTAATAGTAGGTAAAATTTTGGGGTGTCTCTAAATTCCCTGTAATCTGATACCCCATATACATTGGTGAAGACATTTGGAAATGACTGAACATGTGCTCTCATGTCTATATCAATCAATGCCCAAAACTTCTGCATGTGTTCTTCATTGAAGTTTGTCATATGTGCAAAGAACATGTGCTCATATGTATGTTTTTTCTGAAACTTCGTTTACTAGTTTGAACGCTTTTTAATTTGATACTTCTTTTACTCTTACATGCAAGAATATGTAAAGTTTTAGCATGGATGCAAGCACTTTTATTCTTCCTCAAGAGAGCCTCGTCTTGATTATCCAAAAACACAAGAGTTTGAAATGTTTTGTGGTTTGCTTCATGCATCTAGAGCCTTGTTTTGTTGTCATTGAAACCAACAATGGAATGTTTCCTTACTAAAATATTAATGTATGGATGCTATTGAACATCCTGTGGTTTAGTTGCTTATTTTTCAATATTATGTGGTTTAATTACTAATTTGAATGGTTGAATTGTTATTTGAAATTATGTGGTTTTGTTTCTAGTTTGGAATGGTTGAATTGTTATTGCAAATTATGTGGTTTAGTTACTTGCTCGGAATTGTTATTGAAAATTTTGTGGTTTAGTTATTGGTTTGGAATGGTTGAATTATTATGAAAGTAAAATATTATGAAATTAGATATGTTGTTTATTGCTTAGTTACAAGTTGAATGTAGTTTTTTTTATTTAAATAGTCCAATTGTAATGGTTATAACTGTGACAATTAGTGGAGAATAGTAACGAAAAAAATAATATAGTCACAGTAAAACTGTGACAAAACAAACTAACTGCCACATTAATAACTGTGACAAATGGAATATTGATCACGGTTACAACCGTCACATAAATGGACTTCTCTAACGGTTATAACCGTTACCACAACAAATATTTGCCACGGTTATAACCGTTACCAAAACAAATATTTGTAACGGTTATAACCGTGACCAAAACAAATATTTGTCACGGTTATTACCGTGACCAAAACAAATATTTGTCACGGTTATTACCGTGACTAAATAATAACCACGCCCTACTAGTAACGGTTATTACCGTGACGAAAAATATTTGTCACGGTAATAACCGTGGGTAATCGCCTATTATGGTGTAGTAATCGAGATTGGTTCAAATGTCAGAAAATTTGTGCAATAAAAATGAAGTATAAGATGGTGTGTCTGAGTGGGACATGTAGGTCATGGGCGAAGAGTGTCTCGAGTAGATCATCTATGACAAGTTGGTTTGGGGAAAATGGCTAGTCTTGTGCTCCTAATTTGAAAGTCATGGTAACGTATATATGATAATCAAGAATAAAAGTGGGAATTTAATAATAATTAAAAATATCAAAAGACCTAAATTGACCCGAAAGTTATGCGATGCAAATAGTGCACAAGGGAACAAGTTTGAATGGGACCTGATATATCGTCATGAAGATAAACTTGTCTAGATCAACACTCATGAAGGACGTTTCGAGATACTTACATCTCTTGCGCTCCAAAAATCAAAGCCACAAAAAGGTATATTTAATAATAAAATAATTATAATTAAGATATCTATTGAAGATAATTACTTTAATAAAATTTTAAAATAATTCCTAAAATCCAGAGGGCTTACAATCTACCCACCTTATAGAATTTCGTCCTCGAAATTATAATAAGACATGGGTATAAGAAGGATAGATGATCAAATCTTAGTGGAGTCCGGTACGACTAGTTCCAACCAGAAGATCATAGTCGTGATCTACTAGCAAGGTTTTGGAAAGGAAAGCTGGGATTTAGATATTACAGTCTGCAATAATCTCAGGTACTATTAGGGTACTATTGGTCAAGATTTTAATATGTGAGAAAGAATTGACTCGGTTGAACATAACCAGAGCAAGGGGCATAAAGAGATTTGTTAAACAAATTCAAGTGAATCACGAACAAAAAACTTGCAGCTGTAGTGCCCCGTCCCGCTCAGTCAATCGGAGGAATCGAAACGCCGACGGCGTTCGGACTTAGCCTTGCAATGGCTACTCGGAGACATCGCTCGGTCGAGGCGACCGCTCGCTCAGGTGGGGTAGTTTCGGTGAACTTGCCTCATCTTTGCCTTCACATAATAAAACGCATATTTTTAACTTACACAAGTAGGCATAATAATAAAAGAGATGAATCCACATAGCTAAAGAAAGTAATCCCTGTAACATCCAGTTTTCCAGATGAGGGTAATTTTAAAATTTTGTAATTATAATTATTATTTATTGATATTTATTTCATATTATAATTTTTAGTGATTTTTAATTATTTTTAAACTATTTAAATTCATGACTTATGATTTTGGTGTTTTGATAGTGTAACCTTGGAGACTGGTTGACCTAGAGCCTAACCATGTGATTAGAATAACTTTTTACAACTTTTTAGGCTAAGGGTATTTTGGTCATTTTGTGACTTATGGATTATTTAGGATTTTGATTAATTGGTGAATTTTAGATTATTTTAATAATATTTTAATTGATGTATTATGATTTTGGTTATTTTTCATATTTTAATATTTCGGGAATTATTTGGAATTATTATTTATTATTTAGATTTATTAGAATTAATGTAATTTTTAGTATAATTGATTTTGGTCTTGTAGTTGACTTTGACTAGTGTTGACTAGGAGACTAACCTAGAGACTAACCTAGGTCATGACCACTTGGTTAGGTTAAGTAACCTTAGCTTGACCTAAGTTAGTGAGGATTAACTCATTGGAACTTGTTTGGAGAGATTAGGAATTGATTAGGCTAGAATGGCTTGTGACTTCATAAGTCATGACTAATGACTTAAGCCTTAAAGCCTATTAGCCAAGTGCCCAACCCTAACCCTAACATTATTGTCCAGCCACTTAACCCCTCCTAGGGATCGCCCCTTATAAATATTCTCTTAGAATTTAGGGCTAGCCTTTAAGGAAGAACAAGCTTTAGAAAGAGGTAATGTCCCAACTTCAAAAATCCCTAGAAATTCTATTTTAGCTCTTTTTTCCCCCAAACAAATTGCAATGGGTTTTAAATGAAGTGTTCTTGCTGTTGTTACATGTTATTCTTAGTTTTAAATCAATTTGGAGGAGTTTGACCATCAAGAGGAACATCTCTCTTTAGAGCTTTTTGGGGATTTTGATACATAGAGGTAACTTTCTATTTACACCATAAAATTCTGGTTTTATTGTATATCTAGGGAGCCCTAGGCCTAACCTAACTGTAGGAATAGGAAACCCTAGAATTTGAGTTCATTTCGTGTCCTATATGTACACGTATCAGTCCTATAGTGTAGGTGTTTGTGAAAATGCCACAAAGAAACTTTTTGTGTTATTTTCGAAATCTATTTGAATAGAAAATTAGTTTTTGAGGTTGCTTATGCATTTCTGTTGGACTGGGGGTGTCCTGTCGAGTCGGATTCGACACGTGCAGGCTGTGCACGCTGTCCTGCCACTCGGGGGCCTTTGCTCCTTGCACACAGCACTAGGACACGCCAAATTTGGCATGGACACGGGGGCAGTGTCTGCGCACACTCCTCCAAAATTTCATAGCATCACGTTTTGTGTCGGACACGTTATGGTGCCCGCACTGGTTCACACTGACACAGTGCACGTGATTTTTAGGCACTGATATGGCTTTCGTATCACTCACAGACACGTCGAGGACACGATTCAGGTCGATCTAGTCCTAGCCCTAGTGTGGGCGTACACGTGTGCACGAGCACGTGTCCTAGTTCGTGTTGTGTTGTGTGCACGACACGCGTGCACACGTGCACGATGCAGTGCACTGAACTGGCCTGTTTTGTACTGTTTGTATTTTGTTTTGATTGGACACGTTTGTGTCCACTTTGGTGGACACAAACTCATTTTAGGACACGTATATAATGTATATTTTGATTACCAACCTTTTAAATTACATTTTAATGTGTTTTCAATAGTTGTTTATCAATTTCCCAATTTCTGATACAGTGTATCATATCCTAAAATTCTAGCTTTTGAGGTTGAACTTGTCACCTATTTTAATCTAATTAATACTGTTAAATGTTGGTTTAAGTCCCAATATTGGTTCTCCTATAGGAAATCTAGTTGTGTGTCAAATTTGGTGTTGTTTGGTGAAGAATTGCATTCAAAATGGGTTGGTTGTGTGAAGACTGAACTAGGTTCAGTTTTCTGAAACTGTGAAATGGGGTTCCTTCTATTTGTTCCTGCACAGTCTAGTGTTTCAGTTTTCATTAGATGATTTTGTGAATTATTTCCTCCTTTGCTGATTTCTGTGCATTGATTTCTTTTCTTTTCAGTCCAGTAGACACCCTCACTATTTTCACTCTTCATCACACACATATTTCACTCACCCTCACTATACACCACTATGCATTCCTCTAAAACACTCACACCCTCACCTAAAACACTTGACAGTACACTCACTCACTGCTCACTGAATTTCCCCACTCACATTTATACATCACTCCCACATCACCCTCCCTCACATACACACACATTGCCTCTCTTTACACACACACATATGGTTCCTTGACACACACATATACACCCTCATTGATTTCACAGTTTTCACCTACACACACACAAGCATTTACATATACTCTCTCTCTCTATATATATATTTCCTATTCTTCCTAAATGTAGGTTGATGTATAAGTATGTATACAATATATAATATATGTAATGTATACCTATATGTATATATGTTTGAGCCTATATACCTATATATATATATATATATATATATATATATATATATATATATATATATATATATATATATATATATATATATATATATATATATATATATATATATATATGTGTGTGTGTGTGTGTGATGTTTCCTAATAATTGCACTATAACCTATGTAATGTACATATATAGGTAATATGTAGGAATGCAATATAAATGTGTATTTATATATATAACCTTGTGATGCACACATTAGGTAGCCTATAGCCTATAGCTATTGTTTGCCATTAAAATTCTTTGATTGCAAATTTCAATACAAACAGAACAGTGTTACAATATAGGACTTAGACGTAGTCCTAGGAGTACACTTTTGTTTATCTGGGTCCCTTGTGCCGATGGAGCGAGTGGTAATGCGTTGACTCCGTTGACGATCTGACGACGGTTATCGGTTCTCTGAAGGCTTGGATTGCTCTAGGTGCTGGAGCTTGCTGAGAGGAGGAAGACGTTGAGTGTCTGTATCTGCCTCTCTGGTGGTGCAAAGTCTCTGTTGCTCTGAATGCGTTGTGTGTGTATATATGTTCGTGGTTGAGAAGGAAATGATCCCTCTATTTATAGCTTTGCAGGCTGGCTGCTCATGCGCGTATATGTAGGATGCGCCGGTGCATGGGGATGCTACGTGGAGACTGCTGATGGAGACGCATGGACGATGCGCCCTGGTCGAAGGGTTGAATACTTCATGATGCTGTTGTCAGCCGGCACGTAGCAGGAGAAGATCTTTCTGTTGCTGAAATCTTGGGTGAATCGAGTCAAAGGACACGTGTCATCGGCCCATGGCTCGGAGATCTCAGATTTGGTGGGGAATGATCTGGTAAGATGCGCCTAGGATTGGACGCATGAGGAGACTTTGGCTCATAACCTTTAGGAGTCATGAACCATTCTGGGCACATGGATTTTGAGGCGCATGCGACGCTTTATTGGTGACTTTCCTTCTGTCTTTAGGGATCAATAAAAAGTCTGAGGCACATGGCTTTTGAGGCGCATGCTGATTCGGGCGCATGGCTGCAGAGGCGCATGCGAGATGATTGGGTGGCCACATGGCAGTAGCCGTCGAAGGAAAGTAATGATGATGCTGACGTTGCCGACGCTTCGTCTTCTGAAAAAGTTGTCAACTGCTCAGACTTTGGGAGGCGTGCTGCCAACTCTGTCAGTTCAGCATTTAATGTTTTTGACATTCGATGGACAACTGAGTGAGCACATCGATCGGCGTTCCACTAGGTGCATAGGGCCGTATGGGGGCGCATGCTTGTGAAGCGCTCGGTGCTGAGAGGCGCGTCTGTATGATGCGCGGCCTGACCGGCGCATCCGCTCTGCGTGACACATCTTTAATGGTCCGTCTGTTAAGTTCTTCGAGTCATTAATGACTCTCTGACTTAGCTAAATTTGAAGGGAAGAATTCATTATCATGAATACAAGTTCATTTCACTAACTTCGGGAAGGTTGCCACTTGGCGCATGGGTTCGATTTGCCCTGGCATATGAATAGCAATAGTTTGAGAGAGTTTTGTTGTCTCTCCCTTGACTTCTTGACGAAGATGGATTCGACTGATCCTCCTTCTTGGCAAGACGTTGTACTGTGGATGATGGTTCTCCTTGTTCGAATAAGCTTTGACGGTGAACTCCATCAGAAGATAAGAGCCCCAGGCTGGTAGATGCGCTTGTGCGTTGACGAGGAAGAGATTCACTCTGACGGGGCAGAGTGACGCGCTGGGAGACAGGTACAGCATGTTGCAACTGTTGGAACACAGACTGCCTTGGTGGTGGAGCCACTGTCTTACGGTAGCAGCAGTTGATGGCGACCGTAGCACAAGTGAGCCCTGTGAGGGGCGCATTATGCTTGTTGGTCGGCTCTCCTGATCGGCGTTTGTGAATGATCACATTACGCAGATTGTTGGAGAGAGTGCCACCTTCGTACCCCCTTCAGGTGCATGGCAAGGCCAAGCGCCGGGGTGGTCAAGTGAGAGTGCCACCTTTACACCCCCATCAGGCGCATGGCAAGGCCAAGCGCCGGGGTGGTCAAGTGAATGCTGCACCCCCTGATCTCCCGATCAGTAGTGGGGGAACAATATTTAAAGTGACTTGAACGGACCTCAGACGTACAACCAGAGGAGGCGCGGGAGTTCAAGACCACTGGGTTTGTCTTGCTCGACTTGGTTGTGAACGCAATAGATGCGTCCAAGTGAGACAAGGACTTTGAAGGTCGGCTCGTTTCTGGCGCAGAAGCACCTGAGTCGACCTTATACAGCTTACCATCAGCAGCACGTAAGATTGTGAGCGCATGCTTCTGGTTTACTGCTGGCATAGCACGTTTGAGGCGCATGGCCCGTGTCGCCTTGGACTTCTTCGTACCAGCCCGTGGGGTGCATAGTACTCAGAGGCCAAATTATCCTCGCCATGACAGCGAGTGAAGAACTTACAGCCAACCCAGAAGAAGAGAAGAACAACTGCAACTTTTTGTGGCTCAAACGGGCTCCCTGGATAACGGGCTTCCTTTTCTTTATTTATTTTGGTGCCCTTTTCAAAGGAGGCAAGAGGGCTCTATATATAGATTGGAATGAGACCACCCTTCTTCTCCTTTCCGATGTGGGATTAAAAGCAAGATCCCTTCTTTTTTATGCTTCTTCAAGACTTCCTTCAAAGTTTTTGAAACTTTTGGACAAGTTTTGAAATACTTTGAACAAGAAGCATGAATGGTAGAGCTGTTTAGGTGCGACAATCCTATCAGAGGTAGTATGGACGTGATAGGTTTGGGTACTTCCACTGGGGAATTTATGTGGACTTATCATCCATGGCGCACCTTGGTTTTAGGTACAGATAATAAGTTGAGAGAGAGAGAGAGAACCAACATTTACTCAGAGGTAATATGGACGTGGTAAATATGGGATTGATGGTAGAGCTTTCCTACTCAGAGGTGATATGGACGTGGTAGGAATGACTCTGGAGGGAGATACGCGGAACTACTCAGAGGTAATATGGACATGGGAGTTCTGCTGGGGGTGTAAACTTTTACTCTCTATTTGAAAATAAAGAATACAAAGTTTTTGTGGGGTGTTCATTTTTGCTGTCATGAACTTGATGATTTGTGTGGACCTATTATCTTTTGTGCACCTTGGTTTTTAGGTACAGATAATAAGTTTGAAAGAACCAACACGTTTTCTCAGAGGTAATGTGGACGTGGCAAATATGGGGTTCAAGTGGTGGAATCTCCCTACTCAGAGGTGTTATAGACGTGGTAGGAATGATCCTGGGGGATACGCGAAACTACTCAGAGGTAATGTGGACGTGGAAGTTCTGCGATCAAGGTATGACAACGCAGGGGTTGTCTGTACGGGATGTTTACTCAGAGGTAATGTGAACGTGGTAAACATGAAGGATAGCGTAGTCTTACGGGGTGTAAGATTCCGCTTTGTAGGGCGTAGGAGAACAACTCAGAGGTGATGTGGACGTGGTTGTCCTTCTACTGGAGGATGCTACGGAACAGCTGGGTCCCGATTAGCGTATGATTTTGTGGAAGGGAATTGTCTGTGAGCCCTGATAATTGGGTCCACAGATCCCCTGGTGGAAGCACATGTCTGAAAAGATGTCAAGAGTAGTACTTCTTCAGGAAATTGCCGTTGATGGGCATCATGAACAAGTCCCTATTGGGTTTGGCGAGGCGGTAAGCACCGTTTGAGTATACCGTCTCTATGATAAAAGGTCATTCCCACTTGGGCTCGAACTTTCCTGGTGTCTTGTGAGTCAACACCATCGGCCTCCTGACTGCCAGAACCAGGTCGCCTACTTGGAAAGTCCTCTGCTTGACCTTCTTCTTGAAAGCCTGTGATATACGGGCTTGGTAGAGTTCGATGCGTTATTGAGCTAGGAGACGCTTTTCGTCAAGTGCCTCCAGTTTCAGCAGACGACGACGTTGATTTTCCTCTTATGTTAGTTGGTTTGTGATCGCTACACGGAGAGAGGGTATCTGGATCTCGAGAGGCAGTACCGTTTCGCTCTCGCAGACCAGAGAAAATGGTGTGTTGCCTGTCGGTGTCCGTACCGTCGTACGGTAGGCCCAAAGGCATTCGTCGAGCTTTTTATCCCAGTCGCATTTGTTGGATGATACGACCTTCTTGAGTAGCCTGACGATAGTTTTGTTGAACGCCTCGGCCAATCCGTTTGTTGTCGGATTGTAGGCGGTTGATGCCACGTTTTGAGTGCGATTCTTATCACAGAATCTGCTGAAAACATGGCTAATGAACTGAGGACCATTGTCGTGGATGATCCTCCGGGGTACTCCGAAACGGTAGATAACGTGGTGTTTGATAAAGCTGATCACCCTGGAGCTTTTCACTTCTGCCAGTGGAACTGCTTCTGCCCATTTAGAGAAGTAGTCAGTGATGGCTAGGATGAAACGGTGTCCTTTTGATGAAGGAGGGGTGATTGGTCCCACAATGTCCATACCCCAAGCTTCAAAGGGCCAGGAGGCGACTGTAGGATGTAGTGGTTCTGATGGTGTATGAATGAAGTCTGCGTGAAGTTGACACGCATGGAACTTCTTAGCATATTCAATAGCGTCAGCGGCCATGGTTGGCCAGTAGTAGCCCATGCGTCGCAGTCGATCCTGCAACTTAAGGCCAGGTTGATGGGCCCCGCAGGTTCCATCGTGAGCTTCTCGAAGGGCTTCGGCTGCTTCTTCGTTAGACAAACATCGAAGGAGAAGTCCATCGTAGGAGCATCGGTACAGTATTTTTGTAGCTGTATCGTAGTAGAATCGAAGAGAGCGTCTCCTGACTGAGACGGCTTCTTTCGGGTCTTCTGGGAGAATTTCATAGACGGCAAAGTCGATAAATGGGAACCTCCAGTCCCGGATATTAACACCAGTATTTGTCGGCATGGCGTAGGCCATGTGTGAGCATAGGTTGTTTTTAGGATAGACCAAGTCTCTTCCGACTACCGTGACATAGTGTTGAGTCCCGAGGGGTGCTGCCAATGAGGCCGCGAGGCCAGCCAAAGCGTTGGCCTCCAGGTTTTGTAGACGGGGTACATGTTCAATGAAGAATCCAGTGAAGGTTGAAATGATGTTCAATACAACTTCGTGGTAAGGGATCAAATCTTTATGGCGAACTTCATATTGCCCACTGATCTGGTTTACGACGAGTTTTGAGTCGCCGTAGGCTTCCAGATGATTCACCCCCAGCTGTTGCGCCATCTGGAGTCCCATAATGAGTGCGTTGTACTCGGCAACATTGTTGGAGCACGGCTTCGAAAAGGAATAAGCACGCTGGATGACCAGTTGATCGGGGGAGACTAATACCACCCCCACTCCTGCGATGATTTGGCCTTTGGGGCCTGTTCTTGAGGCGCCATCGAAAAATATCTGCCAGACGGAGCCTTCTTCGGTGACGTTTGATTCTTGGACCTCATCCGGAATGTCTTCATAGAGTCTCGAGGACTCTGGGATGGGATGTGCAGCTAAAAAGTCGGCCAGAGCTTGATCTTTAACAGCCTTTTGTGGAACGAACACCATGTTGTATGACGTTAGCAAGATCGCCCATGTGGCAAGCCGGGAGTTCAATGATCCTGGCTTCGTCATGAGGACTCTGAGCGGATTGACTCGGGAAATGACATGAATTGTCTGGCCCGAGACATAATGACGAGTCTTTTGGATGGCAAAAACTAAAGCCAAGCATTCCTTTTCAACGGGGTTGTACCAGTATTCGGCCCCGATGAGTGTTCGACTGAGGTAGTAGATTACTTGCTCATAGCCTGTATCGCTGTTCTGAGCTAGAAGAGCACCGAGGGAATGATCCATGGCACGGACGTAGAGGAGGAATGGTTTGCCGGCGACTGGTGCCACCAGGACTGGCGGGCTCGTCAGGTAAGCTTTGATGTCATCGAAAGCTTTTTGGCACTCCTCTGTCCAGACGTAAGAGACTCCCTTTTTCATGAGCTGAGTGAAGGGTTGACATTTGCCGTAAAGGTTTGCTATGAACCTCCGGATGTATGCCAGACGCCCCTGTAGGCCTCAAAGTTCTCGAAGGTTCTTCGGAGGGTCCATATCGAGGATGGCTTTGGTCTTCTCGGGATCGACATGAACCTCCGTGATGATGAAGCCTAAGAACTTTCTGTTAGAAACCCCCAGGAAGGATTTAGCGGGGTTCATTTTGAGTTGGTGCGCCCGTATGAGATCAAAGACTGTCTTGAGGTCTTGTAGGTGATCTCCTTTGGGACGGCTCTTGACTGCGATGTCGTCAACATAGCATTCGACTGTCTTACGAAGATGCTAACGGAAGATGGTGCTCATAGCTCGTTGATATGTCGCACCAGCATTCTTCAAGCCGAAGGGCATCACTATGTAGCAAAAAATGCCCTTTGGAGTCCTAAATGACGTGTGTTTTGCGTCATCAGGGAACATTTTGATCTGGTTGTAGCCCGAATACCCATCCATGAAGGATATGCGTTCGAAGCTACATGTGTTATCGATCATCACGTCGGTGATCGGAAGCAGGAATTCGTCCTTCGGGCAAGCAGAGTTGAGATCCCTGAAGTCGATACAAACTCGTATCTTCCCATTCTTCTCGGTGACAGGGACGACTTTGGCTATCCAATCTGGGTGTTGTTCTTCACGGATGAAGCCGTTGGTCAAGAGCTTGTCCACTTCCTGATCGATGGCATTCATGATGTCCGGACGAAAGCGTCGCTGTTGTTGTTTGATAGGCTTGGCATCAGGTAAGATGTTCAGCCTATGTATCGCGATCTGAGGATCAAGTCCCGGAATATCCTCGTAGCTCCAGGCGAAGACGTCGATATACTCTTTAGCCAGCTGGATTAAAGATTCTCGTTCTTCTCCTTTTAGGCTTTTGCTGATGAAGATGGGTTTGGAAGAAGATCCGTCCCCAAGGTCGATCTGCTCGACTTCGTCTTCGGTGGGAGGTTCACGTAGTTCAAAATGAGACTCCCATTGTTCTCCTAGGCGTTGAGCCCAGGGTTCTTCTTCGAAGAGTTTCGGTGCTTGGTCTTCGCCTTCATCTTCTCGAGGTTGTGCTGATGTCATGTTGGCTGACAGCACTTTCTTGGAGACTTATCCGATGCTGGTATCGAAATTCCAAGTCGATGCTTCGAATGAGTGAGAATGTTCTACTTCTTCTGCGTCTGATCTCTCTGGAGTTGATGGTGGCGTGACATAGCCTACCCCCCGTCGAGTCCGATTGTAGTAGTCTTGCGGCTTTTCTTTAGGTGTTGGAAGCCGGAGAGGGAGACGTCGACCCTTGTCGTAGTTCAGGCTTTTGTTGCTTTTTAGGTCGTAACCCATCTTTTGGATGAGGTACTTTGCCGTATCCGTGTACCGATAGACTTGTATTCTGCCGGTATCTGGTTCTGGCTCGAGTGGCAGGAGGTCTTGATGACCCTCGACTTTGCCAAAGATGATGGATTCTTCGTCTTAACTTCGTGGAGGGACTATGTAACAGACTCCTTGAGACGGGACTACTCGATTTACATGATGGACGGTCATTATTTGTGTTTGCAATGACCATAGAGCGTTATCTAATGTATACATGGCATTCTAATGTAGAAGACAAGAATAATTAAAAGATACTCTATTATTGATGAAATACGAAATTTTATCCCGCGGGATTACATTGTCCAGAGAGGGTGCATCTACATCAGCAGAGATATATTCTCCTAGCTCCTCATCTGTAAGTACTGGGGTTGGATCAGGAGAGTTCACCACAGCTTTGATCTTGGGGCCCGAGAGGGTTATGTGGGCCTTTTCTGGTATCTTGGATGACTGTGACGGCTTGCCCTTAAGACGCACCTTCAGAGGTGCCTCAACTGCGCCTCCGGTGATTGGTGCCTTTCCCTGTAATTTTGCCACCAGGAGAGCCGATGTTTGAGGCGGTTTTCCCTTGAGGCGTATCTTCAGGGGAGCTTCAGGAGTTGGTGCTTTTCCTGGTAGCTTGATGCTCATTGGAGGCACCTTCTGAGGCGGTTTACCCTTGAGTCGGATCTTCAAAGGGGCATTGGGAGTCATCTCAGGCTCCGTGTCCGGCTCTGCTGCCGTTTCTTCTGCCTCGTCATCAGCATCATTGGCTTCCTTCTCATCAAGTGACTTGTACAAGTCGGAATCGGTGAAGTAGGCTTCAATCCCTTTGAAAGGGTCGATGTCTGCGAACTCCGTCCGGATGACGTCGTTGGTGGACACATACTTCATACACTGGTGGAGTGTGGATGGCACCACCATGTACTCATACAGCCATGGTCGACCGAGCAGGATGTTATAGTTGACATCGGCATCCACAACGTAGCAGGTCACCTCGGTTCTGAGGTTACCGATGTGACACTTCAGCCAAATTTTGCCCAGCAGCTCGCTTTTGCTGGCGTTGAAGCTACTGATTATTGTGTTGGAGGGCGCCAGCCGGTACATTGGAATCCCCAGTGTTGAGAGTAGCGCCTTCGGGATGATGCCGAGAGAAGACCCCGAATCGATCTGAATCCGGTTCACCTTGACTGAACCAATATACCCTGTATAGTATAGCGGCCTGTTATGTCGGTTATGCTTGAGCAGCATGTCTTGTTGGGTGAAAGTTATGTTGGGGATATCTTCATCCACACAATAACAGTGTGCATATGCAGTCGGGAGATCTTCAGGCTGCTTGACCTGACTGATGAAGGACTCAACATCCTTCAGGGCTTCGCAGAGAGCTTTCCGAGTGTCCTTGGAAAGGCGGAGGAGCTCGAACAGAGAAAGACGAGCAGGAGTACTGGCCAGTTGTGCCAGTATATCGAAGTTGTGGGGCTTGGCTAGCCCCGAAGCATTCTCCTTTCGTAGAGGTCTGTCAAAACGAGCCTCCACATGCTTCTGCTTATTGGCTACTGAGGGCTTCGATGGACCCTCTTCTTGGGTAGCAGGGATGGTGCAAAGAGGCACCACCTCAACGACAGCTTCGTCGGGTTGGGCGCTCTGTTGTGAACGCGTCTGCACAGGAAGTGCCTCTTCCGTTGAAGAAGAGACCATGCGACAAGACTTGATCTTCCTGCCTTTTGATTTTGAGGTAGGGCGTACCTCCGGTTGAGTCACCTCGGAGACTAGATCGGGATGAACCCATAGGATCTCTCCTCGAGATGTGGTGAGTGGGATGAGTCCACTCACGTTGTCACAGGTAGGTGGTAAGTTAACCACCTCCATTGTCGCCTTAGGGATGGTGACGACACCATCCTGTATGGTAGTTGGCGGCAAGGTGCCGAACTGGAGTGACACTACATTGGCCGACACCGTCTTCTCCTCGTAGTCGACAGAAATTACATCCGCATTGATCATGCGCTGGATGTAATTCTTGAGGACATAGCAGTCCTTGGTTGGGTGTCCGACAAACCGATGGTAGTGACAGTACCTCGGGTTGTCCACTTTTCCAACCTCATCGGGCCGCTTTGGGTCCGACAGCTTGATCTTGTCACCCTGCTTCAGTATCTCAAAGAGTTGTAGGGTGTCTTCGTCGTTGAACGAATAAACCTCCTTCGGCCTTGGTGCAAGTGGAGGCTTCTGAGTAGGTGCCGACGCACCTTTTGAGGCATTGACAGTCAATGCCTGCTTCCCCTTTGTCTCTCGTCCGGGGTTGTTGGCTGCAGGCCGTTTCCCCTTGTCATCAAAGGCGGGAAAGCTGACTCCCAGAAGACGTGCATTGGTCGCCTTCTTTTCTGCGGCTTCGGCTTCGATGATCAAGGAGCTCAAGTCGGGAATAGGAGTAGAGTTGAGCCAGAGTTTGACTGCAGGCAGCATGTTCATGCTGCAGGAGGAGAGAAGCGCATGTTCTGGCATGCCCGGAGGTAGTCTGAAGCAGGCCTGTTGGAAGCGTTCGATGAACACTCGAACCATTTCCTTATCCTTCTGGTGTATCTCTATGAGGGACGCCATTGTCATGTCCTTTCCACCGTCGTAGAAGCGGTCGAGGAAGAGGCACGTTAAGTCGTCGAAGGACGATAAGAAATTGTCGAGGAGGCTGCAGTACCAATCGTACGCCACTCCTTTCAATGCTCCGACAAATATGCTAGTGAGGAGCGCGTCCTCCTTCGGGAGATGTTCCGTCTGGGACTGAAGTATGTCAGATAGCGATGCGGTGAGTCCTTTCTATCGTATGGCATCAGTGTTTATGGTTTATATTTAGGAGGATAAACTACTTTGTTCCACTCGAGGGGATAAGGTTGGAGGATGCCCATCTTCTGGCGCTCCTCTTGCCTGTTCTTGGACTCAAAACATTCCCGTAAGTCCTTGATCATTTCGACCACGTCCTCCGTGGAGCTGGGAGTCGGAGAAGGTGGTACCACCTGGAGTTAAGCGTTTGAGGGCTCGGACGTCCAGGGTGCTTCTCGGCGATCCGTATCCAAGGATACCCGTTGAAGGGGTACACTTGACTCTCCGTTGGCCCCCGGGTCGGGACCGGTAGAAGGTGTTCTGGTCAAAGCTGACCGTATCTCAAATACTGCCTGAGTCAGTGTTTGCATAGAGACAGAGAGAGTTTTGAGTCCTCCCTCTAATGTGTCTATGCGCTGGACGAGGTCTTGTGGCGGTGCATCAGACTCGGAATCACCTCCAGCCATGTATACTGTCATGACACGGCCGGAAGTGGACGGATCGGTTGAGGCTTCACTTTCGATCTCACTCTCGTGTAGGGGAGTTGCCTCTCCTGGAGCTTCGTCTTGACCACCCCCGGCTATGTTCGGGAGAACATTCTCTACGGGGGCATCTGCAAGGGCCTGGTTACCCTCGGCTCCTTCTTCGTCTGCGGAGGCTAGACTACCCCCGGCTATGTTTTGGAGGACACTCTCGTTTTGAAGGACAGGGGCTAGACAAACCCCAGCCATGTCCGGGAGGCTGACTTCGAGAAGATCCGCCGCAGCTGTGCTTTGGAAGACAGCTTCGTCTTCGGAAGGAGGCTCGACAAGGGTCTGACTACCCCCAGCTTCCTCCAAGATCTTCTTCCTCGCCCGAGTGCCTTCGAACACTCCAAAGGACGAGACAGCTGTCTTGGTTTTCCTCGGCTGGCTTTTGGACGAGGAAGAGGAGTTGCCAGTCGCCTTTCGGACTGACGAGGAGTTGGAGATCACGTTGCATAAAGCAACCCTTGGCTCTTCTTCTATTGACACCTTCTTCCCGAGGCGATGTTGGTGGGGTGTCGATGATTGCAGCCGCTGGAAGACTGACTGCCTTGGTGGTACTACCGTCTTGCAACAGCAGTTGATGGTGACCACCGCACAAGTATGCCCCGTGAGAGGCGCATCGTGCTTGTTGGTCGACTCTCCTGATCGGCACTTGTGAGTGATCACGTTACGCAGATCGTTGGAGGAGAGTGCCACCTTCGCACCCCCTTCAGGCGCATGGAAAGGCTAAGTGCTGGGGTGGTCAAGTGAGTGCTGTACCCCCTGATCTAACCCCAAATAGGCATCCCGATCAGTAGTGGGGGAACCACAACATTTGAAGTGACTTGAACGGACCTCAGACGCACAACAAGAGGAGGCGCGGGAGTTCAAGACCACTGGATTTGCCTTGCTCGACTTGGTTGTGCACGCAATAAATGCGCCCAAGTGAGACGAGGACTTTGAAGGTCAACTCGTTTCTGGCGCAGAAGCACCTGAGCCGACCTTGTACAGCTTGCCATCAGCAGCGCGCATGATTGTGAGCGCATGCTACTGGCTAGCTGCTGGCTTAGCACGTTTGGGGCGTATGGCCCGTGCTGCCTTGGACTTCTTCGTACTAGCCCGCTGGGGCGCGTAGTACTCAGAATCCAAATTCTCCTTGCCATTACAGCGAGTGAGTTTGTCAAAGACAGAGACTTTTTGCGACGCATCATAGGTGATGCGCGGGGCATTGGCTGCGCCCCTGCTCCGTCGACGCACCTTCCTCGCCTGAGAGGGAGATGGCTGGGGAATGTGGTCAGCCGCACGCTTTCCCGAGAGATACGCTGCACCGGTGGGCGTACCTTGGTTGCTGAGGATGTCAGCAGGAAGGGAAGGCTGGATCGGCGCATCCCCTTCATTGGTGGTGCCAGAGGCGTCGACCTTGCGCACCCAGACTCGACGAGTCTTCTTCGGCTTGGGCAGCCGCTTCGAAGGACTCGTACTGCCTTCAGAAATGAACTTCTCATACGCCTGTTAGTTGAGGCGCACGACCAGCGTCTTGTGGGAGGAGCCCACCTTCACGTCGTCGGACTACGACACGGCTTTCTCGGTAGAGGAGAAAGAAGTCCCCAGCTGAGTCGCCAGCTTGTTTGCCATTAAAATTCTTTGATTGCAAATTTCAATACAAACAGAACAGTGTTACAATATAGGACTTAGACGTAGTCCTAGGAGTACACTTTTGTTTATCTGGGTCCCTTATGCCGATGGAGTGAGTGGTAATGCGTTGACTTCGTTGACGATCTGACGACGGTTATCGGTTCTCTGAAGGCTTGGATTGCTTTGGGTGCTGGAGCTTGCTGAGAGGAGGAAGACGTTGAGTGTCTGTATCTGCCTCTGGTGGTGCAAAGTCTCTGTTGCTCTGAATGCGTTGTGTGTGTATGTATGTTCGTGGGTGAGAAGGAAATGATCCCTCTATTTATAGCTTTGCAGGCTGGCTGCTCATGCGCGTATATGTAGGATACGTCGGTGGTGGGGAATGATCTGGTAGGATGCGCCTAGGATTGGGCGCATAAGGAGACTTTGGCTCATAACCTTTAGGAGTCATGAACCATTCTGGGCGCATGGCTTTTGAGGCGCATGTGAAGCTTTATTGGTGACTTTTCTTCTGTCTTTAGGGATCAGTAAAAAGTCTGAGATGCATGGCTTTTGAGGCACATGCAGATTCGGGCGCATGGCTGCGGAGGCGCATGCGAGATGATTGGGTGGCCACGTGGCAGTAGCCGTCGGAGAAAAGTAATTATGATGCTGACATTGCCGACGCTTCGTCTTCTGAAAAAGCTGTCAACTGCTCAGACTTCGGGAGGCGTGCTGCCAACTCTGTCAGTTCAGCATTTAATGTTTTTGACATTCGATGGACAGCTGAGTGGGCGCATCGATTGGCGTTCTACTAGGCGCATGGGGCCGTATGGGGGCGTATGCTTATGAAGCGCTCGGTGCTGATAGGCACGTTTGTGTGATGCGCGACCTGACCGGCGCATCCGCTCTGCATGACACGTCTTTAATGGTCCGTCTGTTGAGTTCTTCGAGTCATTAATGACTCTCTGACTTAGCTGAATTTGAAGGGAAGAATTCATCATCATGAATACAAGTTCATTGCACTAACTTCGGGAAGGTTGTCACTTGGCGCATGGGTTTGATTTGCCCTGGCCTATGAATAGCAACAGTTTGAGAGAGTTTTGTTGTCTCTTCCTTGACTTCTTGACGAAGATGGATTCGACTGATCCTCCTCCTTGGCAAGACGTTGTACTGTGGATGTTGGTTCTCCTTGTTCGAATAAGCTTTGACGGTGAACTCCTTCAGAAGATAAGAGCCCCATGCTGGTAGATGCGCCTGTGCGTTGACGAGGAAGTAATTCACTCTGACGGGGCGGAGTGACGCGCTGGGAGACAGGTACAGCATGTTGCAACTGTTGGAACACAGACTGCCTTGGTGGTGGACCACTGTCTTGCGGTAGCAGCAGTTGATGGAGACCGTAGCACAAGTGAGCCCTGTGAGGGGCACATTATGCTTGTTGGCCGTCTCTCCTGATCGGCGTTTGTGAATGATCACATTACGCAGATTGTTGGAGGAGAGTGCCACCTTCGCACCCCCTTCAGGCGCATGGCAAGGCCAAGCGCCAGGGTGGTCAAGTGAATGCTGCGTCCCCTGATCTCCCGATCAGTAGTGGGGGAACAACATTTAAAGTGACTTGAACGGACCTCAGACGCACAACCAGAGGAGATGCGGGAGTTCAAGACCACTGGGTTTGCCTTGCTCGACTTGGTTGTGAACGCAATAGATGCGCTCAAGTGAGACAAGGACTTTGAAGGTCGGCTCGTTTCTGGCGCAGAAGCACCTGAGTCGACCTTATACAGCTTACCATCAGCAGTGCGCATGATTGTGAGCGCATGCTTCTGGTTTACTGCTGGCATAGCACATTTGAGGCGCATGGCCCATGCCGCTTTGGACTTCTTCGTACCAGTCCGTGGGGCGCATAGTTCTCAGAGTCCAAATTATCTTCGCCATGACAGCGAGTGAAGAACTTGCAAGCCAACCCAGAAGAAGAGAAGAACAACTGCAACTTTTTGTGGCTCGAACGGGCTCCCTGGATAACGGGCTCCCTTTTCTTTATTTATTTTGGTGTCCTTTTCAAAGGAGGCAAGAGGGCTCTATATATAGAGTAGAATGAGACCTCCCTTCTTCTCCTTTCCGATGTTGGATTAAAAGCAAGATCTCTTTTTTTTATGCTTCTACAGCTATGGCTCATTGCCTAAGGGTATGTGTGAATGCCAACTAACATGTGTAGTTGGTCTAGATAGCCTAGTAGTGTTGTGTACTAGCTAGTGTAGGTTGAGTGACCTAGTATAGACTAATGTAGACTAGTATAGGCTAGTTTGACCTTGTTTAGACTTGTTAGACCTAGTTTGACCATAGTTGACCAAGTTTGACTTATATGGTTGACCAGAGTTGACCAAGAGTTGACTTTGGCCTAGATTGACCTAGACTCATGTAGAGTGCATAGCAGAACTTCATTTATCATTTTAAACTTGTTGTGATTTGTGCTGTTCTGATTAGGAGCCAGACACCACTCCTCGGACAGTACTTTTATATTGGACACTCAGATACCAGGCGAGTACATTCTCTGATAGTTCTCTCATTTATTTGTCAATTACTGTACTTCAGTTCTAGTTAGCTGTATGTGATTCTCTGTTACAAACACGTATTATTATTTCTGAATCCATGTATACGATACACATACTTACTCGTCTTACCTCTATTATTCGAATCACCATACGAATCACTATTCGAACCACCTATTCGTATCTTCATTTGTTGGTTGGACTTGTATTCGTCTTATGTGTTGGATTATGGATTCATTTATATTAGATGGGCAGGGAAATACTTGATTAGACATGTGAACATTCCCACTATTCGAACCACCCCCTGTGAATAATATTCGAACGATAGCCATCCCACACTTGGCCAGGTGTGCGATGTGCCGGATTTACCCATAGCCGTTTACATATCTGTCTAAGTATTTTAAAACACACTTGGAGAATTTATTCGAATCATTGTTTGACTACTATTCGAATTACTATTCGTATCACCTTATTCGAATCACCTTATTTGAACATGATTAGAATCACATTCGACTCTTCTTATATTAGACTCACATTGGGATTACACTCGACTTATATTATACCATCTGGACTTATTATGTTACTTTAGTTCAGCTAGATTTATTTTACAGTCTTCATTGCCATCATTCCTCTCTTGTTTTAGTTACTTTACCTTCCTTGTACTTTATCTGTCTTCTTACCGTCACCTAAATAATAAACTGCCATATTCATCAATACAACTGTCTATAACTGCTTTATAGTTCTCTGTCATTTACTTGGGTTTTCTAGATGAGATGTGCTCATTCCTGTCCTGACTGGACCTGTTGAAATTTTACAGAGGATGCTGAGGACCCTGCACCCTTACTTGGAGCTTGCCTAGTTGACACTCGCGACCTGGACCCCTGGGGAGGTTCAGGCAGCTGCTCAGGATGATACCTTGTATAGTGTAGATAGCTTAGACTGTTTCTTCTTTTCATGTTTAGTTGTTGTCTTTATTTTCAGAGTTATATATTTTAGAGATGATGAGACTTTGTTATTTCATTCTGCTGTACCTCAGTTGAGGATTTGTTATCTATTTCCATCGTGCTACATTCTACCTGATTGTGATTGAGTTGTACCTCTATGTTGGTCTCCTTTGGAGAGTATATTTCATGTTATGTAGTTATAGTTCATGACCTAGAACAGCGTTCTACCGCCGATACTGCGGCGTAGGCTGGGCGTTGTTACGTTCTCGTACCCTTACAGTGGGTGTGGGTCGTGACACGTTTTTAGTGGTGGCCCATGCAGGTCGAGTTTATGTAGTGGTATTCGAACTAGAGTATCACTACAG
>JANAVB010002239.1:0-33758 GCA_029216955.1 Iris pallida | reverse complement strand
TCGCTGAACATCTCCATGTCGCAAGTCGAACCGCCAATGCGGTAGCTTCTCTTGAACGTTAAGCTCCATGCCTTGGCACATCCAAGCCAGCCCCGCCTCGAGCCGAACATATCCTGAACTTGTCCACTACCGTGTCCCTGCGGCAGATACAGTTAGACATAATCTTAACATAAACATAGTGATCATGTTCATCTATGTCCATTTGCCTAGCCTACAAGGTGGAACTTTACATAAGAAAATCATATCATTTCACTCAACCACAACCGTAAATAAACTATGCATTAGGGTGGCAGGCCCTGCGCCTGCACCCAGCGCTAATCTCAGCGCCACCGGCCCTATCTATATGAAGGTCACGTGTTTCGCACCGTAATGCATCTTTGGCATCCTTATGTGTAAGACTATGATCGCTTCGATACGGGTTGCTAGCCCATATCTGAAGGATCCCAAACTTACTGATATCATAGCTTATCATAACACTGGACGGTCGTAACCCATCCTAATGATGTGCACCATAAATACCATACACAATTCCCTCCTTTGAACTACTCGTTGATTTGGCCTACCGCGCCCATGCCACACTCCATTGCAAGGCGACAATTTGGTTTTGCGGACACTTTACTGAATAAGGCAAAATGTCGACCTCTTATCGTTAAGCGTAAAAGCATAGTTTGCACACAAGATCAACTAAAATCAGCACTTTCTCAAATAGGGACTTATCCTTTGTATCGATTCGATTCATAGATTCTAATATTATTTTAGTATTGTATTAAGATTGTTGACTCTAGACTTGTTTATTTCTGTGTTGGATCTTTTGGATGATATTTCATATCTTGTTGTCTTTATCTTTCAGTATCATCTATATTTCTTAGAGTTTTGATTGAGTAGATTATATTGTCATTGCTTGTCCTCCATTCGGAGTTGACCGTCCTCGACAGATTTTATACTATAACGTTGTTAGATAGTAGAACTAGACAATGTTCTATGTCGTTTTTTGCGGTGTAGGCTGGGACCTATCACGCACTCATGCCCTTACTCCGGGTGCGGGTCGTGACAGGGTGCACGAGAAAGGAACAATGTCACTACCATTGGTTGGGACCGATAGGTCAGAATCGGCCGGGTCGATCGAACGAACGTTGAATTAAGATCCATTCCACGTTATGGAATGGCTTCTCTGGAACCAAGTCCCATATTCAGCGGGTTGCAGGTGATCGCGTAGGCGACGTCAGCGCAGCCAACCAGTCGCTCGCTTGAAGCAAGTCTAAGGCGAGTGGCTGACCTCCTTCGCCTCGTCCCTCTTCGACGTTACTGGCATCACAAGATCCCTGGACGTATAGCTTTGTTAATCGGGGTCCTTTCAACGCAAGTAGCTAGCTCCGATGCAAGTCTCCGCTTAACCTGTGCTGAAACCTTATGCATGACTATACCCTGTTTTCTCCTAGGCCGAAACGGTCCCGTGGCCCCGGGTTGCTGCTCGAGGAAACTACCGCCTTGTCGACAAGTTGTCCATAACCGTGCGAAGACATATTTTCCTTTTGTTATTAAGACATAGCCTACATTATCTTTGAAAACTCAATCCCTTTCCCGTGTTTGTGCCTTGCATTTATCCTTTCATTCGCAAACATTATCGATTTACCTAGAAGGGGGTCGAGAAGAGAAGGGTCAGCCACTCACCTTGAGTTTACTTCAGGCGAGAGAATGGATCTTAATTCAGCATTCCCGTTCGATCGAGTCAATCGATCCCGACCTATCGGTCCCGACCGAATCGATAGCGACAGTGTTCCTTTCTCGCGCACCCCGTGGACGGAGTACGGGGCACGATATAGGGACGGGGCACTACAGCTATAGACTAAGATGTCGTCTATGAACACTATCACGAACTGATCCAAATAGTGCATGAAGATACGATTCATGGGGTCCATGAATACGGCTGGCACACTGGTCGCTCCAAATGGCATAACAAGGAAATCCAATGTCCATACCTCGATCTGAATGATGTCTTCGGGATGACTTACTCTCTGACTCTGATCTGATGGTACCCTCATGACCGCAAGTCAATATTCGAGAATACACGCTCCCTTGAGCTGATCAAATAAGTCATCAATGTACGATAATCAACATATAATCTTGACGTACCATCCTTCTTCTTCACAAGAAGCATCGGTGCTCCCCAAGGCGATCCACTAGCACGAATGAATCCTTTGGTTCTGAGTTCTTCAATCATCTTGTACAAGATTTCCAACTTTGAAGGTGCCATCCTGTAGACTCTCTCCGATCTGGTGCCGTCCCTGGAATCAAGTCGATGGTGAAAACTCTGCCTCACCGAAAATAAAACTCTGCCTCACCGGAATACCAAAAATAATCCTGCCAATATGGCAGTCTATTCTTGTGTATTGCTCCTTCAACCAATCCATTCCTAGGCCAAGGGACCGATTCGGCCCGCCGCAAAAGGTCGTCGTCTAACCCAGCTATAGTCCGTGATGGCTTGACATTGCCAGTGGCCTTCACACCCTTTCACTGCTTAAAAATGCACGTGACACGGGACGGTGCTTGCTATACTTCGATAGCCCAACAAAACTCTTTTCTAATGTGTTCGTGCAACGACTTGACAAGCAAGCTACGTCAAGCCTTGCATCGAGGGAACGTGTGTGCACGCGTTCGACTTGAACAATCAAGTTCTTTGGGTGCATAGACTTAAGCAAGAAGCAGTGAAATACGACTTAAACTACGGGACAAGCGAGTTAATATTAATTGTAGTTCCAATTATTTTAAATAAAAAAGAATAATTTTAACTTTAACTAGTTTGAAGTAAATGTTAAATCAAAAACTATTTTAAATTTTAGTATTAATATTAGTTTCAATAATATTGTAAATTTTAAATTAACAGGAATGCCACGATTAGAAACCTAGCTAGCTGATGTCACGTTGCTCGGGGCTCGGTTAGTGTTCGTCTAAACTCGTACGTGCGAACTAGTTATTAGTAATGAAAACCAAAAATTGAATTTTAAGTTTAAAATCTAGTCGAGCTCGATCCTTCCTCTTTATCCCATCTCCCACACTCTCTTCTCTCCTCTCTCGGGTTCTCTCTCACAGGTTGTGTTCCTTACACAACAGATCCCGTAGCATTAAATGCTGCATGCGTTATCCTACACAATTTAATAATAAACCTGATACCATATCATTAGAAGAGTAAAAGTTGTCTTGGAAGTTGTAAAAATTACTTTGTATTGTCTTCTCAATACTTTTTTGCATTGGAGATGACTTTTTAAACTTATTGTCATTTTGAATATAATGTTCCGCCTATGCAAGATATTGTCTTCTGCCTCATGCCACATAGGATACACAAACATAACAAGACAATAGGGTTTCGTAGCATTAAATGCTGCTGCATGCGTTATCCTACAGAAGAGGGCCACGTGAGAATGCTGTTGCATGCTTCCTCATGCGTTATTAGCTACACAATTTAATAATACATGTACCCAGAAGACGAGAAAGTTGTGTTGTTGGAAGTTGTTTCCTTAAAATTATGCTTGCTCCTAGAATCAGTCAAATTTTTCATGAGCCATCAAAAGAGGGCCACGTGGCGGAGTTACAAGGAAGACAAAAGGTTGTGTTGTTGCCTTGCTGGAAGTTGTTTCTTTCTGAATAATGCTTTTTGTACCTCCAAATTGCACTTTCAAACTGTCCATCCTTACGTGGCAGCTGACGTGATATGTTGATCTGGCAGCTGATGTGGCAATTTTTTTAAAATAAAACTAAAATATAATTAACATTAAAGTTAATGTTAATATTAACATTAACATTAATATTAATATTATCGTTAACATTAACAATAATATTAATATTAATTAACATTAACATTAATATTAACATAAATTAATATTAACATTAAATTAACATTGATATTAACGTTAATTATTATGGAGAAAATTGGGTAGTTAACTTTTTGGATTAAAATTTGCCATGTCATCAGTCATGTCAGATGACACACACTATTATTTAACATGCCACATCAGATGGGAGGGCTATATATTAGAGGGACAATTTGGAGGTACGAATATAGCATTACTCTTTCTTCTTGTATTGTTTCTTGTCCTTCGTTTCTTCTGCTGGTTTCTAACACACTCTATTTTCTTCAATGTCGACGTCATATGGAGAAACTGATCGTCGTGTGGAAGATTTAGTCGGTGATAAAAGCTTCCTTTCAAGAGGAGTGTCAGATGATTTGGATGATGAGCAAAGTTTGGAAGCTGTTAACTTAGGAGACAGTAAAGAATAAGATGAAGAAAACACCGGAAGAATGCATCATAACGATGACGACGACATCAACGCAAACAATAAAATATTATTTCGTATCACTCTTTCTAATGGATTTAAGAAATGTATTATATTTTATATTTATTTCTCATATTTATTTTGTTTTATTCTGTTCTTAGGGACGATGGTGAATCTCCATTGGATTTCGATGCAGCGACGATGAAAAAAATATTGCAGTCCGCCAACATTAACAAAGATCCAAACATCTCTTAGAAGAAGATATTGTTGGCCTACAGTTCAACTCTATTGAAGAAGCAGAGACATTCTACCGGATATATTCAAAAGCATATGGTTTCAGTATTAGAAAGAACGAGGTAAAAAAAACAAGTCTAGGATGGTGATGGTCCGTAGTTGGTATTATTCGAATGCGGAATTCAGACACAAGAAATACAAGGAAGCTCCTAACAGGATTCGTGAGCCAAGAAGAGAAAGCAGAAGTGGCTGTAAAGCAATTTTTCGTATTGGGTACATCGATTCTACAAAGATGTGGGCCATCAAAAAATTTTATGTACATCACAACCATAGCCTAGCGAATGATTATGAATCAGTTTTTTTGAGATCCCATCATAAGATATCACCCGCAGAGTTGGAAGAATATGAAGCAATCAGGGCTGGGGACTAGAGCGATATGGAATGTAATTGTCCACAAGAAAGGTGGCTGGGATAAGGTTAGATGGACGAAAAAGGATTTATACAACGCTCTAGCTCAAGATAGTAGAGCACTAGACGATGTTGATGCTAACACAACACTTACATTTCTTCAATCTAAGGAGGGCATTGACCCAAATTTCTTCTATGCGTACAAGGTAGACGAAGATTCCAGATTGACCCATCTCTTTTGGGCTGACGGTGCATGTCGATTCGATTACGAATTATTTGGAGATTCACTAGCATTTGACTCTACATATAAAATAAATAGAAGTCAAATGCCGTTGGTGGTTCTAGTGGGTACAAACAATCATGCAATAACTTGTGTGTTTGGGTTTGCAATGATCCATAATGAGACTGTAGAGACATATTCTTGGGTTCTAAAAAAATTCCAAGAGTGTATGAATGGCAAATTACCAGTGACAGTTCTCACAAATGGTTGCAGATCCATGAATAAAGCAATTGAGGATTTAATGCCCAGTGTAGTTCATCGAACGTGCTCATGGCATATCCTAAACAATACTGCCAAACATGTACACCGAGAGGGTTTTCACAATAAATTGAGTCTTATGATTAAAAGGTACATCGCACACTTGCTACTTTACTTTGAAGTATATTGTTGTTACAATATTACAACTTTAGTTACTGTCCAGGTTTTCTAAACATGTACTATTCAGTCGAAGAATTTGAAAACCGTTGGCAGCAGATGCTAACGGATTATAATGCAGAGAACAATGAGTGGACCACTGTATTGTACAGAACGAGGCAGCGATGGACGGACACATTCCTACGTGGGCATTTCTTTGGAGGTTCTACTGCAATAAATAGATGTGAATCTATGAACGTATTTCTGAAAAGATTTTTGAATGAGAAGCTGCCACTATGGAAGGTCCTTCAAAATTGTGACTTCGGTTTAGTGGCCTTACGTTACGGCCAGATGAGTAAGCATGTCACTGATAAACTCTCAACACCAGTTGTGAATCAAACTAGCATGGCCGTAATAGAAGATAAATTTGCCGCAATTTACACTAAAATGGTGTTTATAGAGGTAAGAAAGGAAATCACACGTTCTGATGCATATACTGTTCTCCATCATCATATCATAAGAGAGGCAGAAGTTTGCACTATACAAAAGTATATGTCGCCAAACAGTGTCAACCGGAAGGTTACATTTGATCCGGCCGACAACATCATAAATTTTGAATGCTTGTGGATGGAGACTAAGGGGATTCCTTGTAGGCATATTTTTTTTCAGCAATGAAGAGATTGCAAATTGGAGATATTCCAAAGAACTTGATAAAATCTCGTTGGCTCAAGGATTGCAAAGAGAGTTATCTCTCCGGACCTGGCTCAGAAAGAAGATTCATCCACCCAGACATTATTGAGAGCAGAAGGTATGGTGGTATTAATGAACAAGTTAATCTGTTTACATACTATTGTAAAAAATCAAAAAAATTCAAGAGAGAGGAACGGAGTTGATGTCGTCTGTTCTGATGGAGTCGAAAGAAATGGTGACCGATATTGGTGAAGAAGAACAAATGGTAGCTGATGTAGTTCATGGAGTGCATGAAGCTTTAAAAGAGCCAAATTAGGTAGTAACAAAAGGAAGGCCTTCTCAAGGGAAATCAAGCCAGCCTACAGAAAGTCAGCCTATCCCGAAGCCTAGAACTTGTAGAGTTTGTAAAAAATTGGGTCACAATTTTCGTAATTGTAAAGTACGAAAGCGAAATAGCGACAAAGAGCAAATGAAATAAAATGAAACGTCGTTGACTTAAGACAATGTCTTTCCTATATGGCAAGATGTCATTCACACGAGACAATTAGATAAAAATATGTTCTCCAATGCAAAAGTTTGAGAAGACAATTAGATAAAAATGGATAATATCAAATTCCAAGTTCAAAACGGAGAATATCAAAAATAGAAAAAATATGTTCTCCGTGCAGTTCAAAACGGAGAATATTATTCTCCGTTTCAAATGACACGGAGAATATCATTCTCCGTTTCAAATTAAAACGGAGAATGAACATTCTAATGTGTTTTTAACACTGGGAATGTTATTCTCCGTTTCAAATTAAACGGAGAATGCCGTTCTCCGTTCCAAATTAAACGACGAATATAATCCTCAATCGTTTTGACACTGAGAATGCTATTCTTCGTGTAATTCAAAACGGAGAATGCTATTCTCCGTTTAATAAAACACGGAGAATGCTATTGTGGTGTCGTGGTTACAATGCTAGACTTGTATTTAAGAGGTCATTGGTTCAAATAGTGACTATAACAAAATTTTGTTTTATTTATACTTTTTTTGTAAGTTATGTATGGGAGCCATTTAAAAGGAAAAAACTTTGATACAGTAGGGGGTATCAAAGTTTTGATACCCCCTATGTATGACATGTGGGCCCTTCCTACTTTGTAAAATATGTACACATATATATATACACATAAATTTTAAGAGGGCCCACATGTCATACATAGGGGGTATCAAAACTTTGATACCCCCTACTGTATCAAAGATTCTCTCATTTAAAAGTTAAGTAAAATTAAGGAAAAAACTTTGATACAGTAGGGGGTATCAAAGTTTTGATACCCCTATGTATGACATGTGGGCCCCTCCTGTTTTGTAAAACGTGTAAACATATATATATACACATAAATTTTGAGAGGGCCCACATGTCATACATAGGGGGTATCAAAACTTTGATACCCCTACTGTATCAAAGTTTCTCTCTAAAATTGAAACCCTCTTCAAAGTTGGCAGAATTTGAAGGGACAGATTCGTTGGTATTAATGGCATATAAATGGCAGTAGTTGGGAGAGCTTGTTCTAGTCTTACTTAGCTTTACTTGAGAAGGGGCAGATGCATTGGTATTGATGGAAATTAATTGAATTGAATTCGAAGTGGCTGCCACTTGGCGTATGAGTCCAAGTTGTTCCTTGCCTATAAATGGTAGTAGTGTAGGGAGAGTTTGTTCTCGTCTCACTTTGCTTTTCTTGTGGAGATGGACTCTACCGATCCCTCGCCTTGGCAAGACGCTTTCGTCTTGGTGTCGATCTCCTCGTTTGAAGAAGCTTTGGTGCTGAAGTCCTTCAGAAGACTGAGATGTGCCTGGGTTTGGATTTATTGTCAACCCACGCTCTGTCGAAGCGCCCGCACATTGATTCGCTCGGACTATGTATGGTGTTCCTTTGTCGCAATGAGTTCCTTTGTTCGACGTGTTCTATTGGTCCGACGATGCTCGACGAAGTGATTTGCCTAAAGGAATTCCTTTTCCTCAGGGCGTTCCATTGTTTGGAAGAATGCAATATGAAGTGAATTCCTTTGCAGGTCCTTTGCCTCAAGGAAAGAGTCTTGCCAAGGTGGGGGATCGGTAGAGTGAATCTCCAGGATGAAGAAGGATGCCTTTGCACGGTGCTCTGCCTCAAGGAATTTCTTTACCTCAGTGAGTTCCTTTGCTCGAACGATGCACGATGAAGTAATTTACCTCAAGGTATCATCCAACGGTTTCTATGCTCTGATGATGCACGATAAAGTAATTTGGCTCAAGAAATTCCTTTGTCTCAAGGCGTTCCATTGCTCTGACGATGCACGATAAACTGAATTCACTTTATTGTGCATCGTCAGAGGAATGGAACTCCTTGAGGCAAAGGAATTTCTTGAGGCAAATCACTTCATCGTGTTTTGTCAGAGCATAGAAACCTTTGGATGACTCCTTGAGGCAAATCACTTCATAATGCATCGTCAGAGCAAGAGCAAGATGAATTCCTTGGGACACAGGAACAGAAGCAAAGGAATTCCTTGAGAGCAAAGGACCTTGCAAAGGAATTCTTTGAGGCAGAGCACCTTGCAAAGGCATCATTCTTTATCCTGCAGATGCACTCTACCGATCCCCCAACTTGGCAAGACTCTTTTCTGTTGGTTACTGGAAGAGCCGCAGGGTTTGGGTTGATTGCCAACCCACACTCTATCGAAGCGCTCGCACTTTGATTTGCTCTGACTATGCACGGAGTTCCTTTGTTCATGGAGTTCCATTGCTCTGACTATGCACGGAGTTCCTTTTTTCAGGGAGTTCCATTGTTCTGACGATGCACGATGAAGTGATTTGCCTCAAGGAATTCCTTTGCCTCAAGGAGTTCCATTGCTCTGCGATGCCCGCACGCAGCTCACATTCAACTTTTTTCTTGATAGTAGGATTTTATGTAGTAGTTTAGAATTTCATATGTAAATAAAAGTTAAACTTTTCATGGTTTTCACAATGTAAATATAACTCAAAAATAATTTTATTATAAAAAGCAGAGCAGAGTTGTTTGCCATGAAATATAAAAGAACAGAACAATTATCGGAGGACCGGACTTTTACTTCACGTTACAAACTCGCTTGTACAAAGAAAGCCTAGGGACAAAAACCTAGGTACAGTAGTCTAAGTATAATTATTTATTTTAGATTCTGGGGGTGACGATAGAGGCTCGGGAAGGCGACGGCAGCCCTGCCTTACTCCTTGGACGATCGGTATGCAGCCTTGGCTCCTGAGAGAAGATGGTTGGCGTTGACAAAAAAATGCTCTTCTTGCTCCTCTGTTGCTCTTCTAGCTTCTCTCTCTCTCTGTGTGTATTCTCTCTCTGACTATGGGGGGAAGTCTTTCTGTATATACGTATTTCTCTCTGATATTGTATATATCTTTTTTTTACAAGGGAATGGCACCTTGCTATTTATAATAGTGGGATATGATCATTAGGGTTGCCAATGATTAGCTCATAGAGATGGCAGCGAACCTATAGATTGGTCAATCCAGGCCGTTCAGCTTTGATTGTGACGAATCCGAGCCATCGAGTGTAGATTACACCAAATCCCATTAGCAATTAATGCTGATTGGAATAAATCTTCCTCATAATGATCTTCTGATGTCTGCGAATAAATTAGATCTATTCTTCTACCACGTGTCCCAGATTATTGGATTTGGACCCAATCTTTAATGGCAGCAAATCTGAGGAATTAATCGATTTAGGACACGTGCCCTAGGAGCTGCTGGGGGGATCTGGACCGCATGACGAGTGAGCCGCATATGAATTTGAGCCGCATATGGTTAAGCCCACGTGTCAGGGCTGCCTGGGCAGTGGCCCTCACTCGAGCCCTCGAACCACAGGGGAGTAATCCTTGTGGGCCGCATAGGTACATATCCGTCTGAGCTGCATGGACATGATCCTCTTGAACCGTATGAGAAGTCCTCGCTCGAGTCATATGAGGCTTTCTTGGCCTGATCCGCATAGGACAGATTCACTCTGAACCGCATGAGACGTTCTTTGCCCGAGCCGCATGAGGCTTCCTTGACCTGAGCCGCATAGGATTCATTCTGAACCGCATGAGAAGCGAGCCGCATACGAACGCACATGTGACAAGGCTACGTGGCATTTTTATGGCGCTCGGGGGATTTGTGTCAGAGATCTCTTTTCTCTTTCCTAGAGATTCATCATTATGATAGAGTCATAATTACCTGCTTCCGTGTCAGGGCTGTCAACTTTTCAGAGGGCTCAGCCGTCAAAGTAATTAATGCAGCATGGGTCGGAGGGGAACACTATCAGGCTACGTGTCTTCTGAGCCATATGGAATGCCTCGGGCCGTATAGCTCCTTATGCCGTATGACTCCTGAGCCGCATGAGTTTTCTGAGCCGCATGGATCTTTCCTGGATGTATGAGTCATTTTCTTTAGTATTTTCTATGCTTCTACAAGACCCCCTTCAAAGTTTTCAATTTATAAAATTGAAATACTTTGAATAAGAAGAATGGCTGTGTTCTTCTAGCCGCATATGAAATCCTGACCGCATAAAAGTCCTGGCCGCATGGATTGTTCAGCCGCAGGGGACTGTTCAGCCGTATAGCTTCTCGCCACGTGTGCGGGTCTTTAATTGCTTCAAATTCGTTTCAGCGCCGTCTTTGTAGGGGGAATCCCAAGGGTCAGCTCATTAAATCTTTCGGATTTGACGCCTTGGGTGAATCTTGGAGACGAAACCCAAGGAGTCGGTTTCGTTCTTCATGAGTCGGTCATTGGCCCACGTGTCCTCCTCCTCCCGTCTTCCTATAAATAGGAGGAGTTTTGAAGAGAGAGAAGGCTTCTTTATTTTCTTTCTTCTTCCTCAGACCTTCCCTATCTTGATTGCCCTTTCTTTCTTCGATAACTAATGGCTCCCAAGAAGACCGTGGCAGCAAAGGTCAAGAAGGTGGCCTCCACTTCCACCTCGGCTGCGACTGATACTCTGCAGGTTGTCGTTCCTGATGTTCATCCTGACGTTCGCCCTCCCATTACTGGTAAGGATAATGTATGAGTTAGAGAATCCCAACTGCCATGGCTACGTCGCATACTTTATGTACGAGCCTTTGTAAATTGCATGTTCGTCCTACGGCTGAGCTGCGAGCCGCATAAGAAAACTGCCGTGTCTGTCTACGCGCCTTGTCGGCAAAGCCGTATAAGTGACGCAAAACTGTATGGACTTTTATTGTACGGAGCCGCATAAGCGTTCCTCTGGGCTTGAGCCGCATAAGGCTTTTTGGAGCCGCATAAGACTTATGAGAGCTTCATGGGGCCACATGGATGTTTTCTTGAGCCGCCTGGAGTTTGAAAGCACCCGATCAGCTCTTTTTTATTCCTCCGTTTAACTTACTTTTCTCTGTCTGTTCTTCAGTGAGTCTGCCGGTTAACGCTGCTGGAGAACTCTTGGTGGGTAGCGCACAAGCTGCCCTCGGCTATAGATACGACCATATTGTTCAGTATATGACGGACCAATTTCCGAGCGATGAGCCTATGGCTAGACTGAATGCCATCAAGAATCAGTCTTTCCACTTTCTTAATGCTATGATGAACTCCGGGAAATTTGAAGGGGAGTATTTGAAGCCTGCATTCTTTTTTGGAGACGCCTTGACCGTAGAGAACGATCATGTTCTGGAGGTGTCGGAGGATTGGAGTTTTGTTTCTAACGGGATGGCGATCCGCATCCCCCAGATGGAGTGACACTTCCCATTATCTTGGTTCAATATGCTCCCGTTGGACCGAAAGATGGGGGAGACTTTAACCCCTACCAGAAGTGGGATGTTTGTGGGGAACATCCATTATAATAATAATCTGAAGTCCGTGACTGCCGGCAAAGTGCATACTAGTTGTTCTGTGATGGGGTTGGTCCCAGGTTCTTTCCTGAATGTGGCGGGCCCTAACTTCACATTCTCTACTGCCGATACTTTTATAAATCAGCTTGCTCGGAAAGGCTCCTATCCCATTGGTCGATTGACGTTTCCTGGTTGGGTACACAATATTCCCTCGTGGATCAATTTGTCTACTTGGATCTTGCAGAAGTATGAGGTCTTTTTGTACGAGATTGGCCTTTACAACGCTATCCGAGGTACCAGTCATGGCTTGTCCATAAACAAGAAGCTGTTTATGTCTCTACTGGAAATGTATAATTGCCGTACGGGGACCTTTTACACACCTGTAGGGGAGATGGGACTCGCACTCCATGAGATGCACGCGATCTCCAAGCTTCTTTGGGGGGACGAAGCGTTTGAAGCGTATACTCCCACTAATGAGGAACTCGAAGATTTGGAACGACGGTATCCTGGCTTCGTGGCTCTTTACCAGGAGATATTGTGCCATTATAACACATGCCATCAAATAACCCGAAAGGTTGGTAACTCGGAAGGGAATGATCCCTATACCAAGGATTAGGTGCACTATCTCTTCCCGGCAGATGCCTCAGGTCGAGTCACCTCTCGTCGCCCTTGATCTCGGGAAGCGGTTAAGGACTTGGTGTTGTCGGCTAAGAGAATGGCCACTACCAGTGACGGATTAGGAAGCAAGACTGACACTTTCAGTTACTTTTACCAGGATACTCAAGAGCTATCCGAGAAAGCGCTTCTGGCAGGATTTTTGATGATCTGGCTACGAAATTGTGTAGTCTCGGGAGGAGTTGGTTCTATTGAGAGAATTAGTCGTAACTTCATTCTTCCGGCTGTGATGTTAGTTTTACGAATCAGGCTAGCTCTCCTCCCGGCCATGGTGTGCAGCATACACCGTGGCCTTCGTACCTTCACATCCAAAGTCATTGCTCGCGACGTGACCAAGGATTTTGAACGAACTGAGTTGCCCTATCACTATTTGATGGGGTGGCTGCTGATACATTACCCGTCTTTGATGAGGTCGGGCTCTGAAGACGGTGTGACTGATGATGACGTATTTATCTTCCGCTATCGTGACAAGCCTTGGGAATGTGAAACCATACGGGCTTGCCGGATGGCATTGGCGAGGGCAGATAAGTATCATATCTTCATATCCGTCCCTCGCTTTACTGCCAGGGACATAGAGGCTGTACATATTGACGATATCGTGCCCCCTCAGCTTCTGGATGGCCAGATGCTCCTATGGCTGTGTAACATTCGTCCTGCACATCTGGTGTATCGTAATCGTAATACTGTCTTTCTGGAGCCTTATCTGCCTAGCAGGTTTGCCCGACAGTTTGGATACAGCCAACTTTGTCTGGACAGCCCCAGTTCTTGTCTGGGTCATGAAGGCAGCCTTCTTGATGGTATCAGAGCTTGGCAATATTATGATTCGTTCCATACTTGTACCATTTTCTCGGTCCCTGCTATTAAGGAGTCAGTGGAGATCTTGTATATAGCGGCTTTGTATCATGTCATGGCGAACAAACCCCCGGTCGGTTTTAACCCAGGTACCAGTTTTATTGTTGGTACTGGTCTGGAAGAAGGCCCTCAAGGGGCCAAGAAAAGAAAGACTAGAGCCGAGGTACCAGATTTGGGCTCCGCTGCTGAAGGTGACGAAGGCAACGAGCATGATAAAGATGACTCTATCCTTCCAGTGGCTGATGCAGAGGTGGGTCAACCGCCTGTTTCGTCAGATGAGACATTGGGGGATCAGTCCCTCGTTGCGCCTGGTCCTACTCCGAAACGTAGCAGGCAAGTTTCTCCTGTTGGCGGTGTTACTCGATCCCGGAAGCTGGTTGCGACTAGGCATCGCCCGCTCGCCATAAAAGAAAGTAGAGAAGAAGTTAACCCTGCGTCAGAGGTAACAAAAACTGTTCTCGATTCCTTCTTCCTTCTTTCCTTCGAGCTTCAATTCTAACCGTCTTCGTTCTCTTTTTTAGGTGTCAGGAGAAGAAGAAGAACTTCAAGATGTCGAGGCGGTGACCCAGGATGACGGGGACTCCCGCGAGCCTGTTCCTTTTCAAGATGAGGCAGATCAATCTGTATCCCCCTTCAAGGTGACAGGGACAGAGGATGTGACTGGGTTTAACTCGGGGATCGTGGGTGAGGGGACCACGCCAGTTGTGGATGAGCTGCAGCCTTCATGCCCCTCTCCTGGTAAGATTAGCCGAATCTTGACCTGTGAGGAAGCCTATCTGCTCTATCATCACATCCTTCGGGTTACGTCGATTGATTGTTATTCTGGACATACAGGTCCTACCCCTCCGGTGCCGAGGACGGACGTTGTTGGGACCACCCCAACCGAAGGGGCATTGGTGGAGAAGGGTGTACCTTTTCACCGTCCGACTTGTCTTGATGGGCCTTCTGGGGGCTCGAGTTTAGCGGGTCAGTCATCGGGGCAATCGGGGCAGGGAACGATGGTCCTTGTGTCATCCTCTGCTCCGGTGGATCCGAGAATCGACCTTTCTGCCCTATCGAGTATCCAAGCTTTCCGGGCGACGGAAGATGAGTTGGCCGCTATTCGTGCATCGTTCTACTCGGACTCCGTTCCTCCGGTGGCGAGTTCTAGCGTTACTCCTTCGATGTTGCCGTCCCTGCTTCCCCTGACGCCATCCTCTGCTGAAGTTCTGGATGATGCGTTACAGGACGTGGTTGCCAGTTTTTATCGTCATTTGAGTAGGGGAATCGAGGCCGCTGTGGAAAGGGGAACCTCCTTCACCTTGGCCCGCCAATGTGCCCAGGGTCAAGTAAATATCCTTAGGGATCTTCCTGGTGATGCAGGGGTGGCTTCCCTTCTAGAGACAAAATTGTTGGAGGCTGATCAGCTGGTGGCCGAGCTTCGAGTATTGCGGCAGGCTGATCTGTCTGCTGTTATAAACGAGGAGCGGGATTCTCTTATCGCTGTTATAAAGAGGACTGGAGCTGCTCGGGATAGGACCAGACCGGCCATACTGAAGGATCTCAGCGACTTATCTGGCCGGTATGATCAATTGAGTTACGCGAATGAAAATGTCACGGCCCGGGAGGAATCTGTTTCTCGTGAGATTACTGAGACGCGGGAGCAGATCCTTACGCTTCAGAAGAAATTGACTTTCTTGGAGTCTGAACTCGAGACTACCCGTAATGACAGAGGACTAATTGTTCTGGAGGCTGACAGGGTTACTCAAGCTTCGACTGACCTGGAGATTGCCTTGAAGAAATTGGAAGATGACTGTCAGGCGTTCCTGGGCTTGGACAATGAGGAGCATTTACGCCAGGAGGCCGGGCGTCGTGCTCGACAACAGATTGAACGAGGGACCACCTCAGTAAGAAACTGCCTCTTAGAATTGAGTAATGCTGAAATGTAGTCGGCCTTTTCTTCTTGTTTTGTTTCTGTTTTCTCTATTTCTGAAGGGGACATGATCCCGAAATATGTAATGCATTTTTTTTCTTTCAAATAAAGAGTACTTTCAATTCTACCCTTCATTTGTATTGCCTGCTGTGCCTGTGATATTGTGGTGACATTTTCCCCCGCATAGGAGATATATTTGTGGACCTATTACCCATGGCGTACCTTGGTTTTAGGTAGAGGTAACAAGTTTTGGTCAGGGTACCTGAAGCATCCATAGCGAAGTGGTCATGGGTGCTCTTGGTACTGAGAAAAGGAATGCCGTAGAGCAGCTGGGCTCCTGGGGCCTGATGAGGTGATTAGGTTTGTGCTGAGAAATTTAGCTGAGGATATTTATGGGCCTATTATCCTTGGCGTACCCTGGCTTAGGATACGGATAATAGGATAAAGGGGAACCGACATACTTGCTTAGAGGTAACGAGGACATGGCAAGTGGGAAGGTCTTTTAAATGTAGAGTCTTCCTACTCAGAGGTAATGAGAACATAGCAGGAGTGAACTCGACGGAGGATATTGATGGTCAACAGAGGACATTTGTGGACCTATTACCCTTGGCGTACTCCGGTTGTGGGTACAGATAATAGGTCGAAAGGGGATCATCATACTTACTCAGAGGTAATGAGGACATGGCAAGTATGAAGGTTTCTTCGACGGAGCCTTCCCATTCAGAGGTAATGAGGACATGACAGGAGTGGGCTCAATGAAGGAGGGCACATAGAACGACTCAGAGGTAATGAGGACATGGAAGTTCTAGGTAGGAGGTGATTTGTTTTTGGCTGAAGTGGGACGGCTCAGAGGTAATGAGGACATGGCCGTTTTGAAAATTTGTGGATCGATTACCCTTTTTTGTGCACTGGGAGTGCGGGTATTAGATCATGAGGGAGGATCTCCTTCAAGAAGAAAGTTCAGAGGTATGATCATACATGACTTGCTACCTGGAAGAGTGACCGGAATGTGAGTTCAGAGGTACCAGCGGGTACATGACTCGAGAATCTGGAGAATGGTGAGTGTGAGTGCAGCGGTACCAGCGGGTACATGACTCAAAAATCTAGAAATTTATGGGGTGAGTTCAGTGGTACCAGCGGGTACGTGACTCGATAATCTGGGAATTTATGGGGTGAGTTCAGTGGTACCAGCGGGTATGTGACTCGATAATCTGGGAATTTATGGGGTGAGTTCAGTGGTACCAGCGGGTATATGACTCAATAATCTGGGATATTGTTTAGATATAATATTTCTTCAGGAACTTGCCGTTGACGGGCAACATGAGCAAGTCTCTATTTTGCTTAGCGAGGCGGTAAGCACCGTTGGAGAATACTGTCTCTATGATAAATGGGCCTTCCCATTTTGGCTGGAACTTGCCGGCGGTCTTGTGAGTCATGACCATTGGCCTCCAGACTGCCAGAACAAGATCGCCCACTTAGAATGTTCTGATTTTGACCTTCTTGTTGAAGGCTCCTGAGATGCGTGCTTGGTACAGCTCGATCCTTTGCTGAGCTAGGAGGCGCTTTTTATTTAAGGCCTCTAACTCTTGCAGTCGATGTCGGTAGTTGTCATCCGTCATCAATTGATAGGTGAGGGCGATACAGAGTGAGGGTATTTGAGTCTCTAATGGGAGAACTGCCTCACTTCCGTACACTAGGGAGAATGGCGTATTCCCAGTGGCTGTTCGAACTGTGGTACGATAAGCCCATAAGCATTCGCCGAGTTTCTCGTTCCAGTCGCATTTGTTGGAGGAGACAAACTTCTTAAGGAGTTTGATGATTGTTTTGTTGAACGCCTCTGCTAACCCGTTTGCTGCCGGGTTGTACGGCATCGAAGCGATATTCTGAATACGGTGTTTATCGTAAAACCGATAGAATGCGTGGCTTGCAAACTGCGGACCATTATCATGGATAATCTTTCGGAGCAGTCCAAAGTGGTAGATGACGTGATGCTTAAGGAAGCTGATCACGTTTGAAGTCTTGACTTCTGCGAGTGGGATAGCTTCCATCCATTTGGAGAAGTAATCAGTGATCGCAAGTATAAACGATGTCCTCGGGAGGAAGGTGGGGTGATTGGACCAATGATATCCATTCTCCATGCTTCGAATGGCCAGGATGCCACTGTCGGATGTAGAAATTCAGATGGTTGGTGAATGAAGTCCGCGTGGACTTGGCAAGCTTTGTATTTTCTAGCATAATCTATCGCATCTGCCACCATCGTGGGCCAATAGTAGCCCATTCGGCGAAGGCGATCTTGTAGTTTTGGGCCGGGCTGGTGGGCCCCGCAGACACCGTCATGAGCTTCTCGTACTGTTTCTTTGGCTTCTACGTTTGACAGACACCGAAGCAGTAATCCGTCGTAGGAGCGGTGATACAGCATCTTTGTCTCTGTATCGTAGAAGAATCTGAGAGAACGCCTTCTGATGGAAGTGGCTTCCTTTGGGTTCTCGGGCAGGATGTCGTAGACGACGAAGTCGATGAATGATTGTCTCCAATCTGGGGCATCATCGATCGTCTGTGCGGAATAACTCGCCACGAATTGCACATTATTTTTGGGACAGACCAGTTCGTGGCCTATCACATCCACTGATTGACGATCATAATTCGAAACTGCTAGGGAAGCGACAAGACCAGCTAGGGCATCGGCTGCAATATTTCGGAGTCTGGGGACGTGCTCGATGAAGAACCCCTCAAATGATGAGATGATATCGATCGCTATTTGGTGATAAGGGATCATGTCTTCGTAGCGGACTTCGTACGAGCCCCGGATCTGATTGATGATTAGTTGGGAATCGCCGTATGCTTCAAGGTATTCTACCCCCAGCTCTCTTGCAAGTTGGAGGCCAATGACCAGAGCGTTGTACTCAGCCACAATGTTAGAGCAGGGCTCGGTGAGGGAATAAGTGCGGTTAATCACCAATCCGGAAGGGGAGATCAGCACTACCCCGACTCCGACGACTATAGTGCCTTTAGGTCCGGTCCTTGAAGCACCGTAAAAGAACATTCGCCATATAGCCTCGTGAGAGGTTGCATGCGAGTCGGCGACCTCATCTGGGATCTCTTCATATATTCTGGAGGACTCCGAGCCTGGGTGGGCTGCTAAAAAGTCTGCCAGAGCTTGACTTTTGACTGCCTTTTGTGGGACGAAGATCATATGATAAGGGGACAGCAATATTGTCCATGTAGCGAGGCGAGAGCTGAGTGCCCCTGGTTTAGTCATGAGGACCCTAAGAGGGTTGACTCGTGAGATCACATGTATCGTTTGTCCGGTGACATAATGTCGTGTTTTCTGAATGGCGAACACCAGGGCGAGGCATTCCTTCTCCACAGTGGTGTATCGGTGCTCTGGCCCAATCATCATTCGGCTGAGGTAATATATGGCCTGCTCATGGCCTGCGTCGTTGTTCTGTGCCAGCAAAGCCCCGAGGGAGTGTTCCATTGCTCGTACGTAGAGCAGGAATGGCTTTCCAGGAACTAGGGCTACCAAAACTGGAGGATTTGACAAATATTCTTTGATGCTGTCGAAAGCACGCTGGCATTCCTCGTCCCATATGAATGAGACTCCTTTCTTCATGAGGTGCGTGAATGGTCGGCATCGCCCGGAGAGGTTGGAAATGAACCTTCTGATGTAAGCTAGCCTCCCTTGAAGGTCTCTGAGTTTGCGGAGATTTTTCGGGGGACCCATCTCCATGATTGCTTTCGTCTTCTCAGGATCTACATGGATACCCTGTGCAGTGATGATGAAGCCCAAGAACTTCCCGCTGGATATGCCCAGAAAGGACTTCGTAGGGTTCATTTTCAAATTGTGCGCTCGCATTAGGTCGAATACCGTCCTTAGATCCTGCAGATGGTCTCCCTTGCTACGGCTCTTAACGGCAATATCGTCAACATAGCACTCCACTGTCTTGTGTAAGTGGTCTCTGAAAATGATGTTCATGGCTCTTTGATATGTGGTGCCATCATTCTTTAAACGGAAAGGCATGACTGTGTAGCAGTACGTGCCAATCGGTGTTCGGAATGATGTATGCTTTTCGTCGTCAGGAGATATTTTGATTTGGTTGTACCCCGAGAAGCCATCCATGAACGACATACGTTCGAAATCGCAGGTATTATCGATCATGATGTCTGTGATAGGAAGGGGGAATTCATCTTTGGGGCACGCCTCGTTCAGGTTGCGGAAGTCGATGCAGATTTGAATCTTTCCATTCTTCTTGAGGACGGGTACTATGTTGGCGACCCAGTCTAGATGTTGCTCCTCACGAATGAAGCCGCTGGCTATCAGTTTGTTGACTTCGGCTTCGATCGCGTCCATGATGCCTGGACGGAAGCGTCGCTGTTGTTGCTTGACTGGCTTCGCATCTGGTCGAATGTTGAGTTTGTGAAGAGCGATGTCGGGATTTAACCCTGGCATGTCTTCATAGCTCCAGGCGAACACATCAATGTACTCTCTGACAAGTTCTAGCAGCGACTCCCGTTCTTCGTCTGTTAGGCTTTTACTGATGAAAAGCAGTTTTGGAGAAGATTCGCTGCCGAGATCCACTTGTATGACCTCATCTTCAGTGGAAGGTTCTCTCAGTTCGAACCGCTTTTCCCATTGTGCGTCTAATTGCAGGGCCCATGGCTCTAGCTCGAGGATTTCGGGGATGTCTTCGTCTTCCTCGTAGGCATCGACGAATGCCATATTGACTGACATGACTTGTCTGAACACATCTCCGATGCTGGTATCTGAGTCGGAAGTTGGTGATCCGGTTGAATGTGACTGCCAGTCGCATTCTTCATCTGAACTCTCAGGGGTCGTAGTAGGCGTTACATACCCTAATCCGCATCGAGTTTTGTTATAGTAGTTCCGTGGTTTGCCCGTCGGGACTGGCGGCTTCAAAGGTAATCGTTGTCCAGTGCCGTAGTTTAATCCTGGCGTCATCTCCAGATTATACCCCTGTTTCTGTATAAGATATTTGGATTAAGGGCTATAGAGATACAGAGGCAGTCTCCCGGCATCTAACCCGAGATCGGCTTCTTCTATGGTGAGGGGATGCAGGTTGTTCGTCCGGCCGAAGATGATCGGATGATCTCCTCCCTCGATTATTCGGTAAGCATCTTCTACTGGAGTAAGCCGAATCACGGTGTACACATTTGTCACTTGTGTGTATAGGTGAGTGTCTATACCGTGTTCCATAGCATACATTGTACATAGCTTATTGAGCTCGATGTAGTTCAAAGATAACCCTTTATTGATGAAGTAAGGTATGTTTTCTAGGGGATTACATCATCAGCAGAGGGGACATCAGTGTGGGCAGCCACATACTTGGCTAGTTTTGGTTCCTCTTCGGCTACCCCCTGTGTGAACGAAGACTAAGAGGACGACCTGGGAAGCTTGATTGTCAGTGGTTTAGTTGATGGAGCATAGTGTGGAGTTGTTGGCAGACTAGCGACCCCCAGTTTGGCATTCGATGTGGGGCGAGGAGTGGCCGGTTCGCTAGAAGTGTCAGACCTTGCATCGGGGTGACAATTATTCTTGGGAAGACGTATCGTCATTGGCCTGTCAGAGGGGTAGAGCTTCCCTGCTTGTGGTTGGCTGACTCTTGGTAGCCTGGTTGTCAGTGGCCCTATTGTGGGTCTCGGCATTTGGCCGGACCTTGGCAGCCGGATTATCATCTGCTCTTCTTGCGCCGAGAGGCTGATTGCGTCCTTCCGCAGAGTGGCAGTAAGGGGTGCGGACTTTCCCGGTTTGTGAGCTTGGAGGCGGATCGTTAGGGGTCCTTCTGATCCCGTAGCTGTCTCGGTATGAGCTTGTACGTCTCCTTCATCAAGGTGCGTCTTCGACTTTTCGTATAGGCAGGAGTCTGAGTAGTAGGATTCGACCCCTTTGAAGGGATCGATATCAGCAAATTTCGTCTTCACGAAGCCGTGTTTGGTGACATATTTGAAGCACTGGTGTAGCGTGGAAGGCACAATCATGTAATCGTGTATCCATGGGCGCCCTAAGAGGATGTTATAAGAAGTGTCTGCATCTATGACGTAGCAGGTGACTTCGGATTGGAGATCGCCAATCTGACACTTCAGACGAATCTTTCCAATAGGGTAGCTCCTGCCCGAATTGAAACCGCTGATGGCGGTGCTTGTAGGTGTCAGACAATGCATTGGAATACAGTGATGATGTAGCAGACCCTTCGGAATAATGCTTATGGAAGAGCCAGGATCAATATACATTCGATCCACCTTCACGTCGTCGATGTATCCCGTGTAGTATAGCGGGCGATCATGTAGGTTGGTTTTGATGAGCATGTCCTGCGGAGTGAAGACGATGTTGGGCATTGCTCCCGTGCAGGCGCTGTCTTGGAGATCCACGGGTGAGTCCTCCCCGGTGAGGTTGGATTGAGCCAGATAGTCATCGGCATTTTGGAGTGCTTCGCTCAATGCAATACAAACGACCTTGGAGAGCCTTAGGAGTTCGTACAGTGACAATTTGGCCGGAGTGTTAGCCAATTGTGCTAAGATGTCAAAGTTGTAGGGCCTCTCTAGCCCTTGGGTTGCGTCTTTTCGGAGAGATTTATCGAAGCGAGTCTCCTTCGGCCTAGGCTTGTCGGTCGTCGAAGGCTGAGCCGGTCCCGGAGCATCAGTTGTAGTGGGTTGATGATTTTCGGCTGGGTTGTCAACCACAGGTTGGGATTGCGCTTCGGACCGCGTGACGACGGATGTAGCTTCCTCGTTGTTTGCTGAGATTGTGTGGCAGGTCCTGATTTTTCCACTCTTCTTTTTGTTGGTGGAAGATGGTGTGGGCCGAGTTACTTCTGACACCAAGTCTGGATGGACCCACATGACCTCCCCTCGTGAGGTGGTGAGAGGTACTAGACCAGCAGCCTGTTCCCGGAGAGGTGGAAGATTGGTAATCTCTATCATCGCCAGAGGGATGGGGATTACCCCGTCTTGAGTCTCCGTCGGAGAAAAGCTGTCGAATTGTACGGACACCATATTGGCCGCCACGGTTACCTCTTCAAAATCGATGGCCAGAGCGTTTGAATCGATGAGGTTTTGGATGTACCATTTTAGTTGGTAGCAGTCGTGTGTAGCGTGGTGTACATAACGATGGTAATGACAGAACTTTGGGTTCTCCAGATCAGCCGGCCAAGGCTTCCGTCTTGGTGGAGGAAGCTGAATTCTATCTCCTCGTATGAGCATGTCCAAGATAGGCTTGACGTGGCCGTCTTCGAAAGAGTAAGTGATTTGAGGCCATTGTTTGTCTGCTGGTTGTGACTCGGGCTTCTGGGCCGTGTCGGCCACCATAGCCTGCTTTCCCTTGCTGTCTCGATTGTTGGAGGGGTTACCCCCATTATCGTTGTTGGGACGCTTGCCCTTGTTTTCTCCTTCTGAGATGTGCAATCCCAGTTGGCGAGCCTTCTTCAGTCATTCTTCGGCGCTTGTGGCGTTGATGATGAACGCCTTCCAATCTTTGAATTGACTTTCGTCCATCCAGAGACTGATCGTTGGAAGCAGTCTCTTTTGGCAAATTTCAATCAAAGAGGAATCTGGATTTCCGGAAGGCAGCTTCATGGCGGTCTGGCGGAATCGTTCGATGTAGTTCCTTGTCAACTCCTTCTCCCCTTGGACTACGTCCATGAGAGTGGACATTATGACGTCCTGCCCTACCTCATAGAATCTCTCCAAGAACAAGCGTTTGAAGCCAGCGAAGGAGTGGATGCAGTTGTCCGGTAGATTGCGGTACCAATCGAAGGCGACTCCTTCCAACGCCCCAATGAATAACCGTGTGAGGATAACATCATCATGGGGCAGATGGTCGGTGGTGACCTCGAAGTAAGTGATGTACCGACTTGCTGAGGTTTTGCCATCATACGGGTTGATATTGAACGGCTTATATCTTGGTGGGAATGGAACATCCCTCCATTCAGCAGGGTATGGTTGCCGTATTCTGAGATCTTGAGCATTTTCTCGGGCATGGAACATGGCTCGGAGCTCCTGGACCTCTCTCCTTACTTCTCGGGTCTCATCTGTCGCGATAGGGGCTATTATTTCGGGAGGATTATTGCCCGGGTTTGGTGCCGCTGAGTTCGAATCTACATTGACCGCGGGTCCGTGCTTGTTTGACCAGGCATTCCTCCTTGTAGAGTGGACAGGGCCGCTTTTGTAGTGCCCCGTCCCTACATCGTGCCCCGTACTCTGTCCACGGGGTGCGCGAGGAAGGAACACTGTCGCTATCGATTCGGCCGGGACCGATAGGTCGGGATCGACCGAGTCGATCGAACGGGAACGGTTGAATTAAGATCCATTCCTCGTTATGGAATGTCTTCTTCGGAACCAAGTCCCATATTCAGCGGGTTGCGCCTCGAGGATTGACTCTGCGGCTGAGTCGGGAGAGACCTCCCGTTGCTCTGCTTTTCACGCCGCTTGCGTTGGTTTTGGCTTTGTTTTCTGAATGCGTTTCGTGGATGTTTTCGATGGTTCATGGCTTGCATTTCGAACTCGCATTTCCTATCGAACTCTTTGAATAATGCAGTGTTCTAATCGGTTGCTTGTGCGATTTCAGGTAATCGCGTAGGCGACGTCTAGCGCGACCAACAAGTTCGCTCGCCAAGGTAAACTCAAGGTGAGTGGCTGACCCTTCTCTTCTCGACCCCCTTCTTAGGCTAAATCGATAGTGTTGTTGCGAGAGAAAAGATAAATGCAAGGGCACGGACACGAATGAATGAACAAGTTTCAAAGAAAAATGTAGGCTATGTCTTAATAACAAAAATCATGTCTTTGCACGGTCATGGACAACTTGTCGACAAGGTGAACGTTTCCCCGCACGGCAAGCCCGAGGCCACGGGACCGTTGCGGGCATTGGGAAACAAAAGAATTAGGCGAGGACTTGCAGCGGGGCTAGCTACCCACGCTGAAAGGACCCCGTCTAACAAAAGCAAAGAGGAGTCCACAATGGCTCTGGGAGTCAGTGACCAACACACGAAATAATGCACTTGGTATGGAAAATGATAACAATTGAAAGGGAAGAACATGGTAAGTTTTATCAGGCGCGACGCGGTCCGCCGGGGTAAGTTTCAACGTAAAAGTTCACTATGCTTGTCATTACTTGTTTGTAATCCATTAGGATGGTTAGAAACATTCATACTCAATTGTCATGTAAACTCTTCAACCAAATGAGAGCTTGGAATTTAAATAGCCACGCACCAGTACAAAGTGTAATGTACTGATCCTCGCTCTCCACGCAGGTACCCCGAACTACGAAGGGCGTGCCAACTAAAGCTCAAGGCGGCGTGCATTTCTTTGAAGCCTCGTCCGTGTGAAGGCTTGTTTTCTGGATTTCCTTTAGAAGAAGACCCGCACATCAGTCCAAAGAAAAATGACGACTCGACTTCCCGCCATAGCAGGTGGAAATATGTATTGGTTTTTGCTTGTATAAAAAAGGATGTAATGTATGGAACGACTATCTCATCGGCGTTCATTTTTGTAAGTCGAAGTCATGTTGTAGCCCGCGCGGCAATGATTGTAAAAAGAAGTCTATGTAAAGTTCATATTATCAATGAAAAGTCTATTTCCATTTCAAATGTGTTATTCAATTTCTCTGCGTACTCTAAATTGATGTTGTGTTTCGGATAACCTTATGACTATGCCTTGTGCGAACGCAACTTAGGTTCGCACGGCATCACGCCCGGGGGACGACTATCGATTCGACGGAATCGGGGCGTGACATAATGGTATCAGAGCACGGCTTTACATCCTTTGACCTCGCGTCTAGAGTTTCAAACCATTGACCACGCAACGATGAGATAAGTTGTTCCATACAATGAGTCCGTAATAATTTGAGACTGATGCGTTGCCTTCGTATCGCAGAAGTGGCGGAACCCACGGCCGAGCAAGAACAGAGCGCTTCCAGTGGCTCTAGTAGCTCGCATCGTCGGCAGGCCGGACCTTCTAACGATACAATCGAAAGGATGCTGCGCATGATGGAGGCGCAGCGGAACCAGTCCGAGAGCCGACATCAACGAGTAGAGGAAAGACAGGCCCAGTTCGAGGCTCGCTTCGACGCGCACATCAAACTTCAACAAAAGCAGATGGATACCCTGCAGCAGATCGTCCAGACGTTTGCGGCCAACGGGAATTCTGCGACGGCACCTACCGTCACCGTACCTGCTACCACCGTACCGACGATTCCACCCATTGAAGTCGACACGGCGGAGCCCGAGCTTCAACCTGCGGCACCAAAGAAGTACAACTTCGAAGTGTCAGAATTCAAAAAGGCGTGTCGTACCTCTTTCAGCGGCACCGAGGGCCCCTCCATTGCGATCGACTGGCTGGAAGAACTAGAAGACCACTTCGAGCTCCTCGGCATCGAAGACTCAAAGCAAGTCGCCTGCGCACAACTTCAACTACGGTTGAACGCGCACGACTGGTGGGCCGTGCGCAAGCGAGCGATTCGACCGGATAATACTACCGCGCCGATCCCTTGGGCCACGTTCCGCAAGGCCTTCGAACTCGAGTACCTTCCGTCTGCCGTTCGCCAAGCAAAGGAAAACGAATTCATGTCATTGAAGCAGGGGAGCAGGACCGTACAGCAGTACGCCGCAGAGTTCAACAAATTGTCCAAGTTCGCTGGTGCGTTTCTGCCTACTGAAGAGTGCCGCGTGCGACGGTTCGAAGTGGGACTGCGACAATCTATTGGTGCGCATGTCGGCGTCCCGGAGTACAAGACCACGGGCGAGGCTCTGAATCACGCTCTCCGTCTTGAGAGCCTGCATCCTCCCAGTGCTGCCGACGTTGTGCGCCACTCCAATCACAAACGTCCTAGCCATACGGGAGGCAACAACGACGCGTCAAAGCGTCCAAACAACGGCGGCTACCAGGGTCAGAAAACGATGCCTCGATGTACCAGATGTGGGCGAGTGGGACACCGTGAGGACCATTGTTTCTTCCGTAATCTTGAATGTTACACTTGCGGACAGATTGGTCACCGGGCTCAAAATTGTCCAAGCCTTCGTCAGACTCGCAACGCCCCTCCCCAACAGAACCGACAGGAGAATCGAGTGCAGGCGCCTCGACCTGCTCTGCCTGCCCCACCAAACCATCAAGACAGGCGTCCGAATGCACAAGGATGCGTCTACGCCTTGACTCGAGATGAAGCGCTTGCCTCAGACACGGTCGTGACAGGTATACTTAGTTTTAATAATGTGCCTGCTCGCGTACTATTTGATTCAGGTGCTTCGCATAGTTTTATAGCGGCGGACTTTGTCGCCGAGCACAAATTTCCATTAGTATCATTAGACCTCGACCTTAGCGTGAGCACACCTTCGGGCACACCAATACTCACAAATTCAGCCTGCACCGACGGGATTATCTGTATTGGCGGTCAAAAGATCGGTCTGGACGTGATGGTCCTAGACATGAATGACTTCGATATCATTCTGGGGATGGATTGGCTCGGGCCGTGCAACGCAACCATAGATTGTGCCAGGAAGACGGTCACTTTCCGCATACCAGGAGTGCCTGAATTCTGCTTTTCGTGTGGTGAGGCGTCGTCGACCTGCATGTTGATCTCGGCAATCTCTGCTCGGAGGATGCTGCATTCTGGGTGCGAAGGCTACTTGGCGTCCGTCCGAGACGTGCGACAGGAAGGTGCAAACGTAGGTCAGACCGACGTTGTGGCAGATTTCCCCGATGTGTTCCCGGACGAGCTACCCGGCATGCCCCCCGACCGAGAGATCGAGTTCAGCATCGATACATTCCCCGATACTCGACCGATTTCAAAGGCCCCGTACAGAATGGCCCCTGCTGAGCTGAAGGAACTCAAGGTCCAGCTACAAGAATTACTCGATAAAGGGTTTATTCGGCCTAGTGTTTCACCGTGGGGAGCGCCCGTATTGTTCGTGAAGAAGAAGGATGGGTCCATGCGTCTGTGCGTCGATTACCGAGAGCTTAACAAGGCCACCATCCGGAACAAGTATCCTTTGCCCCGCATAGACGACTTATTCGATCAACTACAAGGCGCCTCGATATTTTCGAAGATTGATCTCCGCTCGGGCTATCATCAGCTCAAGATCAAGTCGGACGACGTGCAAAAGTCAGCCTTTCGCACTCGGTACGGCCACTACGAGTTCCTGGTGATGCCATTCGGCCTAACAAACGCCCCTGCCGCCTTTATGGACCTAATGAATCGGGTGTTTCGACCCTTCCTTGATAAATTTGTGGTAGTCTTTATTGACGATATTCTTATCTACTCGAAAGACAGGGCGCAGCATGCAGAACATCTGCGGACCGTGCTCCAGACACTTCGAGAGAACCAGCTATTTGCGAAGCGGAGTAAGTGCGAATTTTGGCTCAGCAGCGTATCCTTCCTTGGTCACATCATTTCGTCCGAAGGCATTGCAGTCGACCCGAAGAAAGTGGAAGCCGTTGCTGATTGGAAGAGGCCTGCGTCTGCTAGCGAGATTAGAAGCTTTCTTGGTTTGGCGGGATACTATCGACGCTTCGTGAAAGACTTCGCGAAGATTGCATCGCCACTGACTCGCCTCACTCAAAAGGGAGTCGTGTATGAGTGGTCGGATGACTGTGAAGCTTCATTCCAGGAGCTAAAACAGCGGCTGATTTCGGCACCCATACTCGCACTTCCCGATGGGCCAGAGGGTTTTCAAATATTCAGCGATGCTTCAGGCCAGGGCTTGGGATGTGTGCTCATGCAGCGGAACAAGGTGATATCATTTGCCTCCAGACAGTTGAAGCCGCACGAGAAGAACTATCCTACGCACGACTTGGAGTTAGCGGCGATTGTGTTCGCGTTGAAATTGTGGCGTCACTATCTATATGGCGTGGCGTGCGCGATCTATACCGACCACAAGAGCCTCAAGTATCTCTTCACCCAGAAAGAACTGAACTTACGACAGCGGCGCTGGCTCGAACTAATCAAGGACTATGACTTGACGATCGACTACACTCCGGGCAAGGGAAATGTGGTGGCGGACGCTCTGAGTCGGAAATACCTTGCCTCGCTATCCATCGACCGCAGACTACTACAAGATCTTGAAGAAATGGGCATCGATCTCCGGGTTCGATTCAGGGATATACGGTTGGCGCAGCTGCAGTTAGAGCCGAGTTTGCTGGAAAAGATCATGGCCGCTCAGAAGGATGATCCGTACCTGAAGAAAATGCGCGAGCGAATTTCAACAGGTAGTGTGACCGACTTTGCGGAAGACAAGACCGGCGCGCTGCGATTGAATGGCCGACTATGTGTTCCGGATGATTCTGAACTACGAAAGGAGATTCTGTCGGAGGCGCATCACGCGAAGTATACCTTGCATCCAGGCAGTACCAAGATGTACAAGGACCTCCGCACGACTTTCTGGTGGCACGGGATGAAGAGAGATGTGGCGCTCTTCGTGTCACAATGCATAGCCTGTCAGCAGGTGAAAGCTGAGCATCAGCGACCGGGCGGGGAGATGCAGAACCTTGCCATTCCAGAGTGGAAATGGGATCATGTCACGATGGACTTTATTGTTGGCCTGCCGAAGACACCACGGGGGAGCGACGCCATCTGGGTCATCGTCGATCGATTAACCAAGTCGGCGCACTTCATTGCCATTAAAGTTACTTGGAGCGTTGATCGGCTGGCACAGATTTATCTTGACGAGATCGTACGGCTGCACGGAGTTCCAGTATCCATCGTCTCTGATCGGGATTCACGGTTCATGTCGCGATTCTGGAGTAGCCTTCAGTCGGCGCTGGGTACCAAGTTGCAGTTCAGTTCAGCTTACCATCCACAGACCGACGGCCAAACGGAGCGCGTTAATCAGATTCTCGAAGACATGCTACGGCTCTGCGCAATCGACTTCAAATCAAGCTGGGACGTCCACTTACCGTTGGCGGAATTTGCATATAACAATAGCTACCAGTCCAGCATCCAAATGGCGCCGTATGAAGCCTTGTACGGTCGGAAGTGCAGATCGCCCATTTACTGGGATGAAGTCGGGGAACGGCAGATACTCGGCCCGGAGCTGGTAGAACAGACGGTGCAGAAGGTCAAGCTAATTCGGGAAAGACTAAAGATTGCACAGAGTCGGCAGAAGAGCTATGCCGACACCCATCGAAGACCACTTGAGTTCTGTGTAGGCGATCATGTGTTCCTGAAGGTGTCACCCATGCGTGGAGTTACTCGATTCGGCGTGAAGGGGAAGCTGAGTCCGAGATTCGTTGGGCCGTTCGAAATACTCGAGCGGGTCGCCCCCGTAGCCTATAAGATTGCCCTACCACCGGCGCTTGAAGGTGTACACAATGTCTTCCACGTCTCCCAACTGCGGAAGTACGTGCACGACCCTAGCCACGTGGTGGATTTTGGCCAGCTGGAGCTAAAGTCTGACTTATCCTACGTTGAAGCGCCCGTTCAAATATTGGAACGCAAGGATAAGTTACTTCGAAATCGGGCGATCCCTCTCGTCCGCGTACTCTGGAGGAACCATGCGGCAGAGGAGTCGACATGGGAACTCGAGTCAGAAATGAGGGAAAAGTTCCCTTCATTATTTTCATGGAGGTAGGTTCTATTCTTAAGTTTCGAGGACGAAACTTTTTCTTAGTTGGTTATGGTGTAGTGCCCCGTCCCTACATCGTGCCCCGTACTCTGTCCACGGGGTGCGCGAGAAAGGAACACTGTCGCTATCGATTCGGCCGGGACCGATAGGTCGGGATCGACCGAGTCGATCGAACGGGAACGGTTGAATTAAGATCCATTCCTCGTTATGGAATGTCTTCTTCGGAACCAAGTCCCATATTCAGCGGGTTGCGCCTCGAGGATTGACTCTGCGGCTGAGTCGGGAGAGACCTCCCGTTGCTCTGCTTTTCACGCCACTTGCGTTGGTTTTGGCTTTGTTTTCTGAATGCGTTTCGTGGATGTTTTCGATGGTTCATGGCTTGCATTTCGAACTCGCATTTCCTATCGAACTCTTTGAATAATGCAGTGTTCTAATCGGTTGCTTGTGCGATTTCAGGTAATCGCGTAGGCGACGTCTAGCGCGACCAACAAGTTCGCTCGCCAAGGTAAACTCAAGGTGAGTGGCTGACCCTTCTCTTCTCGACCCCCTTCTTAGGCTAAATCGATAGTGTTGTTGCGAGAGAAAAGATAAATGCAAGGGCACGGACACGAATGAATGAACAAGTTTCAAAGAAAAATGTAGGCTATGTCTTAATAACAAAAATCATGTCTTTGCACGGTCATGGACAACTTGTCGACAAGGTGAACGTTTCCCCGCACGGCAAGCCCGAGGCCACGGGACCGTTGCGGGCATTGGGAAACAAAAGAATTAGGCGAGGACTTGCAGCGGGGCTAGCTACCCACGCTGAAAGGACCCCGTCTAACAAAAGCAAAGAGGAGTCCACAATGGCTCTGGGAGTCAGTGACCAACACACGAAATAATGCACTTGGTATGGAAAATGATAACAATTGAAAGGGAAGAACATGGTAAGTTTTATCAGGCGCGACGCGGTCCGCCGGGGTAAGTTTCAACGTAAAAGTTCACTATGCTTGTCATTACTTGTTTGTAATCCATTAGGATGGTTAGAAACATTCATACTCAATTGTCATGTAAACTCTTCAACCAAATGAGAGCTTGGAATTTAAATAGCCACGCACCAGTACAAAGTGTAATGTACTGATCCTCGCTCTCCACGCAGGTACCCCGAACTACGAAGGGCGTGCCAACTAAAGCTCAAGGCGGCGTGCATTTCTTTGAAGCCTCGTCCGTGTGAAGGCTTGTTTTCTGGATTTCCTTTAGAAGAAGACCCGCACATCAGTCCAAAGAAAAATGACGACTCGACTTCCCGCCATAGCAGGTGGAAATATGTATTGGTTTTTGCTTGTATAAAAAAGGATGTAATGTATGGAACGACTATCTCATCGGCGTTCATTTTTGTAAGTCGAAGTCATGTTGTAGCCCGCGCGGCAATGATTGTAAAAAGAAGTCTATGTAAAGTTCATATTATCAATGAAAAGTCTATTTCCATTTCAAATGTGTTATTCAATTTCTCTGCGTACTCTAAATTGATGTTGTGTTTCGGATAACCTTATGACTATGCCTTGTGCGAACGCAACTTAGGTTCGCACGGCATCACGCCCGGGGGACGACTATCGATTCGACGGAATCGGGGCGTGACAGCTTTAATCTCGTCTACAGACTTAACTAAAGCAAGTAATATGGCTTCGAGATTGTCGATGCGCTGGCGATCATTGGAACCACCTTGATTGCTGTCCGTTATGAAAACCGTCCTTACATGAGAAGGGATGGAAGGAACGGTGGAGGATGTGCCCTCCGAGTCGTACCCATGCACCGAGAAGTTAACGGAATAGGTGGGAATGTTCTTTTCGGGCTCGGACTCGGAGGGAACGGTATCCCCAGCTTCAGAGCTTGCTTCGTCTTGAGAGTTACGGATGTCCTCGGGGACATCAGCGTCTGTTGCACCTGATGGAAGAGTTGTTTGACCGGGCTCGGCTCCTTGAAATATCGAATTGTTGCAGAGGTTCGGAGGAGTGCTACCCCCAGTTTCCTCAACCCCCAGCGATGTGGATGATGAATTTCCCATCGCGGTAGATTTCGTCTTTGAACGGATGTGTTGGAATACACCGGTAGAGGACAACCATTGAGACAATAGTTTCTTAGCTGTAGTGGTTGATATCTTGGGACTGGAGATACTTGTCTTTTTCTCTCTCCCTTCGGCGGGGACCTTTTGAGCGAAATTGCAGGAGACAACAGGAGGTGCCTCACCTTCTGAGCTCGGATGCTGTAGCCTTTGGAAGATGGACGGCCGATCTTCTGTCACTGTCGCGTTGTTGCAGCAGCAGTTGACGATGATTTGGGTGCAGTGATGTTCAAGCGAGGACTCTTTGCACGCCGACACTCCTTCTCTTTCTTTGCGTTTGTGGAGGATCGCCTCCCGCAGGTCAGAGGAACCACTCTGTCTGTTTGCCGCCAGGGGCTGGACTCGAGAGGTTGTATACAACTTCCCATCCGAAGCCCGTGTGATAGTCAACGGGACATCCCGATAGTCAGAGTTTGGGACAGCTGACTGGGCCTGATGAGCCCGCGCTGCCCTAGACTTCCTCCTTTTAGCACTTGTGGGTGCGTAATAGGAGGAGTCCAAGCTGGATACCACAGAATCTGGCTTATCATCCAGAGAACCATCAGGGTCAGGACCGCATGAGAGACGGTAGAAGACTGATCGAGAGAAGCGTAAAACGGATGCTATACGGCTAGAGTTGGGTACCGTACAGGCTGTCTGCATGCGGTTGTCTTCTGCCGTCAGATGAATTGTTTTTGTGCGGCTAGGAGTCACGACCGTACAGGCTGGCCACATGCGGTTGGCAATTGTGGTCGCATGGTTTTTCTGCAAGCGATTGACTCCCATAGCCGTACGAGTTTCATCCGTGTGGTTGGCAACTGTAGCCGCATAAGCTATGCGGCTGACAGATATGGCCACATGAGTTTTTTTCATGCGGCTGGAGGATGTAGCCGCATGAGCTTTCTCCCTGCGGCTGATACCCTTATGCGGCTCGGATCACATAGAGTTTCTCTTTGCCCCTGCAAGTCCAGCATCATAGTGTTTTCTTCTGCCGGACTTGGGGACATCAGAGTTGTCTACGATCTGAAGTGGGGCCACAGGGGAATCTTGCTCGCCGTCTTGAACAACAGAGGGTGTCTCCGCAAAAGCTTCAGTAGGAATGAAGGATCGGGGTCTCCACTCCTTACGGGCCTTCTTTGTGCGGGCTCGCTTCTGGACCGGGCCAGTGCTCTTGTCGGAGAGCATTTCTTCGAACGCCTGTTGGTCGAATCGGCGACCATCTTTTGTTGTGTGGAGCCAAGCTTGGCTGCATCCGATTGCGTCACCAACTCCTCAGCCGTGGAGAAGTTAGTCCCCAACAGAGTCGCCATCGTGTTTGCCATGAAATATAAAAGAACAGAACAATTATCGGAGGACCGGACTTTTACTTCACGTTACAAACTCGCTTGTATAAAGAAGCCTAGGGACGAAAACCTAGGTACAGCATTTAAGTACAATTGTTTATTTTAGATTCTGGGGGTGACGATAGAGGCTCGGGAAGGCGACGGCAGCCCTGCCTTACTCCTTGGACGATCGGTATGCAGCCTTGGCTCCTGCGAGAAATGGTTGGCGTTGACGAAGAAATGCTCTTCTTGCTCCTGTGTTACACTTCTGGCTTCTCTCTCCTGTGTGTATTC
>JANAVB010002238.1:0-49918 GCA_029216955.1 Iris pallida | reverse complement strand
TAGTTAGTAGTATTACTTTAAATAATATTTGATAACATCATGCAATTCAAACGATATTCAAATTATAAGAATATAGATCCATATCCTTTAAATGACTAGCATAATAATATTTAAATCACATATTTTCAAATCAAAACAATAATTGGTTTAAGTAACATTCGACGTCATCGAATATTTTAAGACATGTTTTTATTAATTAAAAATTCTATAAAATACTTATAACAATTTAAATCAAATTTGAAATAAAACTAAAGTAGTACATCTGTTATAATTCTAACACTATCATTTAATATATATTATATATATAAACCTTTATATATGAAATGCCTATTTGGACAATCAAAATTAATAAATATAATATATACGTCTACATGGACGTCTTTGGTCTCACTACAAGATTACATGGGCTCGGTTTCAGTTCGGGTCTAGTCCGAGCTAAATCGACACAACCGGGTCTCCTACCAGTCAATAATATAATTAATAAATAATTAAAATGTCTTTAGAGGTTAAGTCGCAACTTGGCATGGTTTTCCTAGTTAAGACATACTTATGGCTGTGTCTTCCCTACCATGGCTAACACATTAGTCAAGGCACGTGATAACGCTATCCGTGTCATGTTTCTAATCACCTTGTACTCCGATTTCTAATCCTGACTAAAATCATCTACTGTAATAATTAACTATTTAATTATTTATAAAAATTTAAAAATTACCATTCAAATAAAATAAATAATAATAAAATATTTCAAAATTTCTGGGAAGGGAAGCTACAAATCTACCCCACTTATAAATAAGTTCGTCCTCAAAATTCTAATTCGTAACTATTCCAAAATTCAAAGTCTACCATTACCTTAATCTCCTCAATTTAATTTCTCAAATTATTTTATAACCTTCTCTAGCCATTTTATAACTCCGAATACTGGAGGACTTCTACCCACCTTTGGTCACACTATTCTATCAAATCTTCTGTCGCTAAAACTTTATAATCCTCCAACTAATTGCTAAAATTTCTACTAATAGATATCTACTGCATATGTCATCTATAATCTTCTTCTATCTATCAAGCAACCCAAAATTTAACAAGCTACAAATTTACGCAAGTAGCTAAGAAATATTGATAAATTCTAATAAGCGTTACCATTCGTCGCTCTGAAACAGAAAGGACAGAAAGATAAGGAAGAATAATCGAGAGCAAGTGTGAAGTTTCGAGAGCGGTAGAGAGTATCCAATGATTATGAACCATTGACTTATTTGCCAGATGGCTACTCTAGTCCAGTTACTTGCTAAATCGAAGGATCCTTCGTTTCTTAGAGGAGCTTGTAATCCATGCAATACGAAAATTTCGTTCTCGGAATTTGAGAAATCAAGATTGTGATCTTTTCCGTGGTTATTTAAACACAAGAGCAAGGGATATAAATGCAATACAAGATCGTATCGCGATTTCTAGGTGGATAGAATAAGGGTTACGAATAACATCACACTCTAAGAGGTGGGGACTACATAATAGGTGTTGGGACCTATTTTAGATAGTTCAGTTTTCTAGTCCGAATATGGTGGTATGCATGGATGGGTTTTAATGAGTCTTAATGGGCTTCCTGATTGGACATCACTCGTTGGTTGGGTGAACCTTGGATTTCAATCTATATTGATTGAACAAGATTCCAATGATAAAACTAGTTCTACTAGATTAGGGTAACCTAGAATAGGATTCCACCCAAGTGGTTGAGCTAGTTGTCAGTCAGGTTGGTTAGCTAGGTTCCTAAAGCCCAAAATGTGCCTCCAGTGACTTTTACGTTTAAGTAGAACATGAGGCCTCAATTGGGTAGCATACTAGTGGCATGCGCGTAGTGAGCTTCGAGTAGATCACCACCATATATTGGGTCGACGAAATTGAGTTGGGGTTGAGGCTCTAATAGAAATCGAAAAGTATACCGGTACTATGGTAAGGGTTATAGCTAGTCATTTTGACCTGAAAGTCGTACTATAAAAATAGAGTACAAGAGGACATGTTTGAGTGGGACATGGTATTTCACTTAACAAAATGCCTAAAAATTAGCTTTTAAAAGAAAACTAGAAAAAGTATAAGAAGTACAAATTGTTCTGGGAAGTATTGCTATAGAAGTCTGATCTGAGAGTGATCACTTTGTTCCTTGGACCATACGATGATGTAGAAGAAAACTGCTTGAAGAAGACGAACAATCGGAAGAACTAAGTCACCGGAAAGGTATCGAGCAACGGCACTGATGGCACAGTCGAATGCTTTCTTGCTTTGCTTCACCCTGTTCTTGAGAAAAAGTTGAAGAAATGCTTCTGGGAATATCACTCTGGAAGTATGAGTTTTCTCAGAATCTCCTCTTCTGTCTCTCTGTTTTTCCCTTGATATGTGAAAAATAAGTCTATTTATAGACTAAAACACATCATGCGTAAAAAACATCCAAATTGGAGTTTTACGCTAGCAACTGTCATCCATGAACTTTACGTGTGATGACACGTGCCCCACTACCTCAACAAAATAAGGAGGGCACGTACACACGTCCTTCGATAAGTATGGCATGAAAGCCACGTAAGCAAACTATGTTCCTATGTAGCCAGAAATAATCGGGCATAAAAATGACCCAAAATACACTTCCAGCGTAAAGTAGTAGACTAGGCGTAAAATAGCCCAAAAATAGACTTCTCGCGTAAAGTGGCTGATAAAATAACCTTGAGCGTAAAAAGTAGCCCAAATAAACTTTACGTATACGTCAACTTTGAGCGTAAAAAGCTCATATAGTATTCATGCGTAAAAGAAGCCATCTTTTGAGCGTAAAGTAACCCAGTCCACACACTAAACGATAATGTTGGTTTCTGTGTAAATCAAATCTTTTCGAATTCTGTGTTATACGCTGTCAGCAAATCATTATGTCAGAATCATCATCACTTGCATTAAATGCATGATCTGACAGCCTGTCCCCAGCGTAAAGTAGCTTGCGTAAAACAGCTCGCGTAGAGTAGCTCGCGTAGAATAGCCTGCGTAGAGTAGCTCGCATAGAGTAGTTTGTTGACTCTTTTTGACTTGCGTAAAGCTCTATTCTTTTGACTTGGTCTATGAAGCACTTTTTACGCTCCTACAAGATCCCCTTCAAAGTTTTCAAATATTTTCAAAATTTGAAATACTTTGAACAGAAGCGTAAAATTCGGGATTTCATCAGTCAGCGTAGAGTTTGGGATATCCAACGGTCATCCGCGTAAAAGTTGGGATATCCAACAGTCAGCATAAAATCTGGAAATTTGAACCGATTCGAAATTCTCTATAAATAGGGCTTTTCGAATAGAAATCAGACTTTACTTTGTCTTTCGAAATTTCGATCCCTCCTCATTCTTCTTCCTCCTTTTACTCTTGCTTCAATCCGATGGCCCCCAAGAAGTCGTCCGCCGCCGGCAGCAAAGGAAAGAAGCCCGTCGTAGATTCATCTTTGGCCGGCCGCACAAAAACCCCCGCCCCATTATCGGTGACGCACCAACAAAGCAACCCTGCCGTGGCTCCGGCAATGAAGGGTAAAGCACTGCCCTTTGGCCGTAAACTTGTCGGAAAAGAAGACCTAAATCTCTCATTTCACGCCCAAGTTATACGTGTCAGCGTAGAAACTGAGATAACAAAATACGTCCACGTTATACGTGTCAGCGTAAAATTAAGAAAATACGTCCACGATTATACGTGTCAGCGTAAAATTAAGAAAATACGCCAACGTCTATACGTGTCAGCGTAAAATTTAAATTACGCTCATGTCTACACATGCCAGCGTAAAATCTAAAATACGCTCATGTCTGTACATGCCAGCGTAAATTTTAGAATACACTCACATCAACATGTGCCAGCGTAAAATTCATAATACGCTCATATCAACATGTGATAGCGTAAAATTCATAATACGCTCACATCAACATGTGCTAGCATAAAATTTAGAATACGCTCATGCCAACACATACCAGCGTAAAATTTATAATACGCTCATGTTAACACATGTTGGCGTAAAATTTAGAATACGCTCCTGTCAACACATGCCAGCGTAAAATTTATAATACGCTCACATCAACATGTGCTAGCGTAAAATTTTACAAGTGAAAGACTTTGTGTAAAATAAAGACTTTTTTACACTTTAAAACTTTTTACCCTTTATGTGTAAACACTTAGACCAATTTATCTGCGTAAAAATTTCAAATTAGATTTTCACTAACTTAATTTTTCTTTTTCTTTTGGTAGTGGACTTGCAAGCTCACCCACTCGCAGAAGTCTTTGGCTCATCAGTTGGTATGGTGGGCTCGAATTATGTAGAGAATCTGTCTCATGTAGCGTTTCCCTAATCGAATCCGGACTACCCCGTAGAGAGAGCACAGTTGATAGCTGCCCAAGGGGATAGAATGCTGCTATCCATGATAAATGGAGAACTGTTGACCTCACTGAATGAACAATAATTTGTAAAACCAGCTTTCTTATTTGGGGATACAATAGACTGCAAGTCACAAACACACCCAAAGAAGGAGTCTTGGGTATTCAAGCCTGGAGATAGAGCAATGTATCTCCCTGACATGGACAGAGATTACCCCTTGTCCGCATTCATGCATGCCACCCACCCTCGACAAATGCTGTGGAATCTGACTCCCGGCAGTTATGGAAGACCGGGTAGAATCATATTTAAGAGGGATCAAGCCAACGATATGGGGTATTATGTCAGTGTTCCCAATGGCGGTGTTGTTCCTTTCTTTGGTCTCTTGCCAGGATTTACTTTGAGTGAAGATTCGGCTTTAATCCAACCAGTGCAGACCCAGATGTTCGTCAACAAGTTCATAAGGGCTGCGGTACTATATCCCCAGACAAACCCTAGGCTACCGGGATGGTTGACTCCATTCAACCAGAACTGGATCTAAATTAGCGTTTGGATGATGAAGAACTTCCAGACGGAGCTGAAAGACATCGGCCTATATGAAGCAGTGGCTTCCACTAGTTAGGGTATACCATCGAACGGTAACTTATTCATGGCCCTGATGGAGATATACATAAGTTCAACTGGAACTTTTGCGACCCCAAAAGGTGAAATGGGTCTCGCACTCCATGAGATGCAATTCATCTCAAAGCTGCCAATGGGAGAAGCCCCATATGAAGAATACGTTCCCTCCAACCGGGAACTTGCTGAAATCATGAAGAAAAACCCTCAGCTGGTTGAGGTATATGAAGAATTGATGTGCCACTACATGATCTGCACTACTATGCATGAGAGTGGATCTCATCTAGCATACATCAACAAGTGGACAACATATCTCTTCTTCCATAAGGATAAAATATCCAAGGATGATAAAGAAAGATTCCAGAAAAATAAAGCTCCCACTATCAACACTGGTTCGACTATTCCTGCTGACAAAATTTGGGATATGATGACTGTCTACAAATTTCCGAACAAATATTTGTCCACCAAGACTGGGAAGTTTCCTGCTGGAACCGAAGCCTTGAGTTTCCTCAGATATGGCAGCCAGAAGATCTCCAGGAAAGCCTTGCTGGCAGGCTTCCTTTCTTTATGGTTGAGAAGATGGGTTGTACCGGGGACCGATACAGTTGATAGAATCCACCATAATGTACTATGGCCAGCGGTACGTTTGGTGTTTAAAGTCAGAATCAATCTGCTATCGGCAATGGTGTGCCGAGTAAACGCAAGTTTGAGGACTTTTGGTGAGGAGCTAATCAACAACGCTCCTCATCGGAATATATTCCCCAGGGTAGAAATGCCCTATACTTACTTGATGGGCTGGCTGTTGCACTACAACTGCAATTTGTTGCCACATGCCCAGGAGATGATGCGGAGGTCTTCCTCTAAAAATTCAGCAAAGCTACATGGACTGCCACGTCGGTGGCCGATACCAGGGCAGTTTTGAACTATTCTTATGGTTGGAATTTTTTGTACCCGGCCACAAGTTCCAGCCGACTGCTTCGACGTTCAATTCGAAGATGAAGTTGAAGGAGGAGCTTTATTGCCACCATCAGTCTTCAGATGGCTACAGTGCATCAGACCCTCTCACCTGATGTACAGAAATGAAGATAATTGTGCGTTCGAACCATATCTACCCAGTAGGTTCGCTCGCCAATTTGGATATGACCAACTTCATGTTGGTAATCCCTCTACCAGTTTCCGTCACTATAGAAAACTGCTTGATGGGGCAAGGGGTTGGAGATATTTTAGTACTGCCCGTACTGGTGCCAAATTTAGAGTCTCCACCGCTACCAGCACTACAGAGCTACGTATACTTCATACGTATGCTCACTTTTACGCTTCTATCCGTTCCTTCGCCCATGGCTACAATATGAGAGGTAGTCTGAGATGGCCCGAAGAAGAAAATGTTAAAGAACCAGTCAGGGTACCATCAGACATCCCTGACGATGTTGCCGTTCCAGATCCATATCTGGAAGTTATCGCTACATGAGTTGGGAAAAAGGTGCAGAACCTATTGTTATTGGCAAATCCCGTAAACGGAAACAAAGTGCAGCCGTCACACTTCCAGAGAAAACCCCAGAGAAGAAGAAGAAGAAGGATACTACAAAAAGACCTTCCAGATCAAGAGCCTCTACCCCGAAGAGTGACACTCAGGTGGATGAGCCGCAACATGTACCATCTTCTTTAGTTCACCCTGGGGAAGGATCTTCAGCACCTCAACCAGTAGCACCTACAGTAGTCCTATCTCCGGGACGTCTCAGCTCAGCACTTCATTTAACTTTGCCACAAAAGGCACAAGTTGCTGAAGACGTCACCCCAGTACATATTGTTGATCAAGAGCCCATCCCATCCGATGAACCAGCTATCAATTTTGATGATGAAGACTGGGATGGGGATTATGATGCGTACTTGGAGCGTCCCACACCTACTCCAAGTAAATATAATTTATACAAAATCCATAAAACTATGATTTTTGTATATTAACTTATATTTGTTTAATTTTTTGTAGGTGTTACCATTACCCCAAAGCTTGTGGCTCCTCCTCCTCCTCAAGAAGATATTTATAAGGAAAATGAGAAATCTGAGGAGGAGGCTTCTTCTTCTTCAGAAGAAGATACTCAAGAAGAAGTACTCCGAGAGCCCAAAGCGGAGATTCAGGAAGAACATCCTCCATCTATGGAGGTTCAACAAGAGCCAGAAATACAAGCTCAGCCAGAAGTGTCCTCTCCTGCTGAGGGCAAGGATAAGGAAGAAACTACAGTAGATCTTACTGTAAATGATGAGGAGGCTGCTGAGGAAGAACTAGACTTTAATGAAGAATCAGTTGTAGAAGAATTCACTACAACTGAAACACTTGAAGATCCTGTAGAGCCAATAGCTGAAGAAGGTGATGAAGGCATACTCAAGTCACCAACTGAAACTGAGGAAGTTATAATAGCATCCTCCACTATTACTACTGATCCAGTACAAATTTCTGAAGAGTCAATGCCAGAACCAGAGTCAGCTGCCACAACTGTCATTCCACCCGCACCTATCACCGCCACCGAAACTCTAGTAGTTTCAGCTCCAGAAACAGTTGGAGTAACAAATATTGAAGATACTGTTCCTGAAACTTCTGGGGACCAGTTGGCTATGGTAGCAGTAACAACAATGGCTTCATCTCAGCCTGCTTTCATGGCAACAGCCTCTGCTCCTAGTCTTCAGATAAGAGACTTAGTAGACATTGGCGCAACGCCGAGTTCAAGTGTAGAAATGAATCTCTTAGTTGAGATTCATACTGAAACCTTTTACAAGACTCTGGCAGCTCTAATCAAAATGGTCCTGAATAAGGGCCTCAATTACGAGAGCTTGAAGGCAGCGATCGCTCTTACCATCCGAAATGTTGCCATGTTCAATGATGCGGCGAGAGCAGCAGCGTTGGAGAAAATCGTAGAGGGACTTAAACAGCCCATCAAAGAATATCTGAAGCTGTCAAGTGAAACCATTGAAAGTCTCATCTAAGAGGAGTATGACGCCTTATCGGCTGATTACCTCGCTCGGGAAACGAGATATAATGAAGCCCTTCATGAATATAGCATAAAGGTCGCCAAAGAAAAAGCTTTTTTGGCTGGAATAAAGCCCGAGCTGGATAGCCAGAGAGCAGCCTATGACACCTCGAATATGAGAATTCATCAACAAAATGGTAAAATTCGAGAAGTTGAGGCTGAGCTGGCTCGCTTGAAGGCAGAGAAGGAGCAGATGATCATGGCCCGAGACCAGCACCTAACTCAGAGCTTAATTTTGGAAGAACAGGCCTACGGAGCTGAATCTACTATCAGAACCATTAATGAAGCAAAGGATAAGCTGATAGTCAGCTTTGCTGGACTTTCTCATATTTGTACTCCCGAAGCTCGACGTGCCGCAGCTACCAAGACTGTTTTGAGGTCTCGTGACAGGCGTCTAGCAGAGATACAGAAATTACTTCAAGATATCTCTGCCCCGCCATAGGAAAAATAAAAAGGCTTTTTGTAATCTTCTATCTTTTCCATTTTGTAATATTTACAAAAAGATGAATAAAAGATTTGTTTTGAGGTCCTATCATTTATCTTGGATTTAAACAATAGGTATGAGATAGAAAACACTTATCAGAGGTAATATAGACATGACAAGTTTTCTGAACTCAATAGAATATATCTATCCAGAGGTAATATGGACATGATAGATAATGAATCTCTTTTTTCTATTTTAGAGTACACGACACTATCAGAGGTAATATGAACATGACAGATCGTAAAAACTCAAAGAAAAATAGATTAATATCTATTCAGAGGCCAAATGGATATAATAGATAGGAAAAGAAGTAGATTTAATATTTATTCAGAGGTCATGAGAACATGATAAATAATAAATTTCTCTTCTTTAATCAACTGATAAGACAGATGATCACAATTCTCTTCAAAGAAACAAGTAATCAACTTAACCAAACATTGGTAGCTGGGGAATTCAAATATAATATTTCTTCAAGAATTTGCCATTAATCGGCATCTTAAGCAGATCTCTATTAGGTTTAGACAACATATAAGCACCGTTGGAGAAAACTGTCTCGATGACATAAGGGCCTTCCCATTTTGCTTGGAATTTTCCTTTGCTCTTATGAGTCATCACCATCAGTCTTCGAACGGCTAGAACTAGATCACCGACTTTAAATACCCTCTCTTTAACCTTACGATTGAAAGTTCGAGATATGCGGGCTTGATATAGCTCAATGTGCTGTTGCGCTTACAGACGCTTCTCGTCCAGTCCTTCAAGTTCTTGGAGTCGTAAGCGATCATTGTTCTCTGTAGTTAGCTCATTAGCAATGGCTATTCTAAGAGATAGAATCTGGATTTCTAATGGAAGAACTGCTTCACATCCATAGACCAATAAAAATAGTGTAAAACCAGTAGGAGTTCAGACCGTTGTTCGGTAAGCCCATAAACATTCTCCAAGTTTCTCATTCCAATCACGTTTATTAGAAGAGACGAACTTTTTGAGAAGTTTAATGATTGTCTTGTTGAAGGCTTCAGCCAAACCATTAGCAGCTGGATTATAAGCCGTAGAAGCCATATTCTGGATCTGATTCTTATCACAGAATCGATAAAATGCTTGACTGGCAAATTGTGGTCCATTATCATGTATTATCCGTCGAGGGATCTCGAAACGATAAATAACATGATGTTTGATGAAATTAACCACATTAGATGTTTTTACTTCAGCAAGGAGAACTGCTTCCGTCCATTTAGAAAAGTAATCGGTTATAGCCAGTATAAACCGATGTCCTTTAACAGAAGGAGGGTTAATTGGACCAATAATATCCATTCCCCATGCTTCAAAGGGCCAAGAGGCTGCTGTAGGATGTAAGAACTCAGAAGGTTGATGAATAAAATCAGCATGAATCTGACACACTTTACACCGTCTGGCATAATCCACAGCATCTGCTATCATAGATGGCCAGTAATATTCTATTCTTCGGATACGGTCTTGTAATTTTGGACCAGGTTGATGGGCACCACAGACACCATCATGAGCTTCACGAAGTGTTTATTTAGCTTCATTCTCAGAGAGACAACGCAGCAAAAGTCCGTCATAAGAATGACGATATAACATATGTAAAGAAGAATCATAATAGAATCGAAATGATCGTCTCTTGACTGATGCAGCTTCTTTTGGATCTTCAGGTAAAATCCTATGAATTGCGTAGTCAATAAATGGACTTCTCCAATCCCTCTGTTGGGAACTTGATTCTGTAGTATAACTCTGTTCAATATGCAGATTATTCTTAACACAGAATAAGTCTCGATCCAACAAAGTAATGGTATTTTGTCTTCGAATTGGAATAGCTAAATCTGCCGCTAAACTAGCAAGGGCATCAGCTTCTAAATTCTGAGAATGTGGTACAAATTCGATGAAGAATCCTTTAAATGAAAGGATTAATTCGATTACCACTTGATGATAAGGGATGAGGTCAGGGTTTCTGACTTCATATGTCCCTTAACCTGATTAACAATCAATTGAGAATATCCATAAGCTTCTAGGAACTCAATGTCCAGTTGTTTTGCTACTTGGAGACCAATCAACAGAGCATTATATTCTGCTATATTGTTGGAACATGGCTCATTGAGGGAATAAGTACGGTATATGACCATTTTGTCAGGAGAAACCAAGACGATTCCTACTCCGGAGACGATATTGCCTTTAGGTCCAACCCGTGATGCTCCATCAAAGTATAATTGCCAAATGCCATCCTTTAAAGTCATGTTGCAATCCGCGACTTCATCTGGAATGTCCTCATATAGCTTCGATGTTTCAGGTATAGGGTGAGCTGCTAAGAAATCAGCTAATGCTTGACCCTTCACTGATTTTTGAGGTACATAGACCATATCATAAGGAGTGAGCAACATCGCCCAGGTGGCTAACCTGGAGTTAAGAATGCTCGATTTTCTCATCAATACTCGAATAGAATTTATTCTGGAGATGACATAAATAGTCTGTCCTGACACATAATGTCGTGTCTTTTGAACAGCAAAAACTAAAGCCAGACATTCCTTTTCTACAGGAGTATACCTGTGTTCAGCTCCGACCATCATTCGGCTAAGATAATAAATTGCCTGTTCATGACCCATATCACTTTTCTGTGCAAGAAGAGCACCAAGTGAATGATCTAAGGCTCGAACATATAGCAAAAATGGTCTTTCTACCACTGGTGGTACCAGAACAGGTAGATTTGTAAGGTATTGCTTAATGTCATTGAAGGCTTTCTGACATGCTTTATCCCAGACAAATGATATACCTTTCTTTAGTAAACGGAAGAAAGGTTGGCATCTTCCAGAGAGATTGGATATAAATCTTCTGATATAAGCAATGCGACCTTGGAAGCCGCAGAGTTCTTTTAGATTGCGTGGATGACGCATTTCAAGAATCGCTTTGATTTTATCAGGATCAACATGGATACCCTGAGAAGTAATGACAAATCCCAAAAATTTGCCACTGGACACCCCTAAGAAAGACTTAGTAGGATTCATTTTCAATTGATGTTGGCGCATCAACTCAAATACTGTCTTCAAGTCTTGTATGTGATCATCCTTTGATCGACTTTTGACAGTGATGTCATCTACGTAACATTCAACTGTCTTCCGTAGATGTTCATGAAAGATGTTGCTCATTGCCCGTTGATACGTGACACCGATGTTTTTAAGACCAAACGGCATAACCGTATAGCAGTAAACCCCAAGGGGTGTACGAAAAGCAGTATGCTTCTCATCTCCTAAATGCATCTTAATCTGATTGTATCCTGAGAATCCATCCATGAAAGACATGCGTTCAAAACCGCATGTATTGTCTATCATGACATCAGTAATTGGAAGTGAAAATTTGTCCTTTGGACAAGCTGCATTAAGATCTCAAAAATCTATGCAAACTCGGACTTTTCCGTTCTTCTTCATAACGGAACAATGTTGGCAACCCAGTCTGGGTGTTGTTCTTCACGAACAAAGCCACATGTAATCAGCTTTTTGACTTCTGCTTCAATTGTATCCATCATGTCTGGTCGAAAACGCCGATGTTGTTGTTTTATAGGCTTGGCATTAGGAAGAATATTGAGTTTATGAGTAGCAACTTTAGGATCTAGACCCGGCATATCCTCATAACTCCATACAAAGATATCGATATATTCTTTAATCAGTTGTATCAACTCTTATTTTTTATCTTCAGAAAGGTTCTTACTGATGAATATTGGCTTGGACGTAATTTTGTCTCCAACATCAATCTGGACAATCTCATCCTCTGTAGGTGGTTGTCGCTGTTCAAAATGAAGCTCCCACTGAGTGTCCATCTGTTGGGCCCAAGGGTCATTTTCAAATGGCTCTGATTCACCATCAGTTTGAACTATGTTAACTGAGAATACACACTTAGATTCATCATAATAGTCTCCTCCAGCATATGAGGAGAGGGGTGTATCAGATTCGATGAATTGGATTTCTTCTGAATCTGAGGATTGTGAAGAACTAGAAGAGAATTCTTCTTGTATATCGTCATTAAACATGTGAGATAGATCATATCCTAACCCATGACGAGTTTTTTGGTAAAACGGATCACCACATAATGGTAATCGTCTTCCTTTTCCTTGATTGAGACCTTGCATAGTCTTCAAGTCATATCCCATATTTTGGATAATCTTGAGAGATTGTTGACTATTGTTTCGATTAACAAAATGCCTTGGAGGAATTGGCTTTTGAAAACAAAAACAAGAAGAAAAGTACGAGAAGTACAAATTTGATTCTGGGAAAGTATTACTATGGAAGTCTGATTCGTAAACGATCACTTTGTTCCTTGGACCATATGATGATGATGAAGATCACTGCTTGAAGTAGAACAATTTGGAAGAACTAATGCACCAGAAAGGTATCGACGTACTTAGGCACTGATGGCGAGGCCGAATGCTTTCCTGCTTTGCTTCACTTTGTTCTGGAAGAAAAGTTGAAGAAGGATGCTCTAGAGAATCAAAATCTCGAAGCTCTGATCTCTGTACTCTCTCCTGTCTCTCCCTCTCTATGTGTCTGTTGTATGAGAAAAAATGAGTCTATTTATAGACTGGGGCTTTCGTGCGTAAAAGAGTATCAACATCTGTCTTTACGCTAACAACTGCCCTCCACGATCAGAATCATCCTCTGTATGTGCTGACACGTGTCCCATCATTTCAGTAAGAATAGGATATATGTACACACGTTCTTCGAAATAGGTGGCATGAAGACCACGTAGGCACACCACGTTCTAGACAGGCCAGAACGAATCGGGCGTAAAAAGATGAGCGTAAACTAGCTCTGTCATGGGTTTCCAGCGTAAAGCGGTTATCGAATAACCTTGAGCGTAAAATGGCTCAAATAGACTTCACGCACACATTATTTTTTATGAGCGTAAAGACTCATGTAAAACCCCGTGCGTAAAAGAAACCATTCAGTGAGCGTAAAGTAGCTCGATCTCTATAAACGACAACAATGGTCTTTGTATGAGACAAATTCTATTGAATTCTGTGGTAAATGCCATCATTGATATCTTCATGTCAAAGTCAGCTTTAAATGTGAGATTTGATGGCTTTTGTCCAGCGTGAAAGAGGCTGCTTCAGTCCTTGGCGTAAAATCACCGGTGTAGACCCAAGCATAAAAAGATCAATCTGCTCAGGCGTAATACAATTAGCCTTGTCTTGGGCGTAAAGAAATTCCCTACTCTGTTAGGCGTAAAGCGGGCCACTTATGACTGAGATGACTCCCTCATTGAAACACTTTTTACGCTCCTACAAGACCCCCTTCAAAGTTTTCAAATGTCCCAAAATTTGAAACACTTTGAACAGAAGCGTAAAAGTTGAGATTTGCTGAGCGCAAAATTCGGGATACGCAACAGTCAACCGCGTAAGAGCGGGGATATCCAACAGTCAGCGTAATATTCAAGAGAGAAAAATAATGTTGGTCAACACTTTAACCGCCACAATAAATTTTCTTCTTCGTAACTTTCAAATGTATCTTCATCTTCCCGAGTGAGCGGTTTCCAATGAGGAATGTGAAGAGTCATTTTAATTTGTATAAATAAGGACAAACTCTTTACTCTTAATATTCATCCTCATAGTTGATATGGCGCCAAAGAAAGAGCCAATTGTGGAGGGTGCCTCGGTCGCCAGGCTTAACCTCGAGATAGAGAACGAGCGAGCGCAAAATCTTCTAAAGTGCTTTGGGCTGACCCCAGCAGTCTTCAGTCGTATTGATGGTGGTCCTTCAACTGCATACGAGGGACTGGGTGACGCAGAAGCATTCCTTTGTCTGATGCGTCGCTCTGGGATTTGCAGTATGCGTGAGTTGGGTGCATCCCTTTGTCAACCCAAAGAATAATAATATTCTGTGTACTGCGACTTTTATATGTAGGGATCCGCTTCCATCCTTTATAAATAAAATATTTGATGTTTAACCCCTTCTATGAACGTGCATTTGTTTATGCACTTCTGTTGACTGCTTCCGTGATTGTTGATTCCCAAGAAACAAACCAACACGTGGTGTCTATCTTATGGTTACAAGATCCTTTAAATAAGATCTTCTCCCAAAATAGACTCATCTTAATAACTTCTTCAGTCTTTATAAATAGCCGAGAATGTTTCATGTATTCTCGTACTCATCCTCCTGAAGATAGCTTTCTGCGATGTTGTTCTTCAAATAAGAGATGGCGGAGCTTTTCAACGTTGTTCCTTTGCATGGCCGATCATTAGGCGTAGATTCAACCATCATTAGAGCCAAACCTTTCGACTCAAATGGCAAGTTCGACCGTAAGTAAATATATGTCTTCGAATTTTTTGTTTTTGAAAATGGCTATTTTACGAGCGTAAGGCCTTGTTGAAGTACTGGCGTAAAAGCCTTGTTTGAAGCACTGGCGTAAAAGCCGTGCTGAAATACTGGCGTAAAAGCCTTGCCATCTGTCTTTAGTTAGCGTTCAATACGCATTTGATGACACTTTTTCTTCTTTGTTTTCTGCAGAAGCCTGGCTGAAGAGCTTTTTCAGAGCTGGCATTGGTGACTTCGACGCTGTGGAGAGCGTTCTTCTGACATCAACATCAGGGAGCTCATGCGCTTTTGACACGCAAATCAAACAACTCAGAACTCTTCGTGAGATAGAAGGGTCTTCCTCCGTTGGTAGGAAGAGCCTTTATACACGGAGAGTTGGACGGTGGAGTCAACTCTACCCCGAGGGATCGGGTAGTAGAGTTCCTTTCACGACAGAACTAGGAATCGTATCCCAATGCTGGATACGTTCCTATCTCCTTTGAGGTGCTGCCCCTAATCCACCAGTTGTATTGGCAGCAACACGCCTTCGGGCTGTCCTACTCTGGGGTTCTCCTCTCGTCTGAGAGATAAGACCAGAGTTTGTTTCCTGCTGTTCCGGTTACCACTGGGGCTCAGACAGTCAGGAACTGCAACCAACAACGAACCCGCCAAAGAAGATCAAAGAGGAAATATATCTCTATTAGGTTTATTGTTTGGTGTATAGAATGAAAATCCAAGATATAATAGATTTCTATTGTAAAGAAAAGTCTAAGAAATGTAATAGACTTTTATGATGGTATGGGAAATGATGATTCTTCTATGATCAATGATTTGTATCTATCTGGATGTAATATGGGCATGATAGATAAGTAAAATTTTATTTTCTGTTTTAGAGTATATGATACTATCAGAGGTAATATGGACATAATAACATATATGAACTCAAAAGAAAATTAGATTAATATCTATGCAGAGGTCCAAAATAGAAGTGATAGATAGGAAAAAGGAAGTAGGTTTAATATTTATTCAGAGGTCATGGAAACATGATAAATAGAAAATCCCAACTTCTAATCAATCGATAAAATAGAAGGTGTAGAATCCCTTTTCCTGGAAATGAGGAGTCAGCTTAACCAAACATTGGTAGCTAGGGATTAGGAAGGCGGGTGTTATGAGCGTAAATGTCAAGGTGGTGGAGGTTTCAGCGTATTTCTTGGAAACAGAGGATGAATCAGCGTGTTTTTTTTGGGGACAGAAAGAACGATTCAATTCCATAATTAAATGGATGAACCTAGTAATATGAACGAATGGGTCTTTTCGGAAATGAGAAGTTGTTTTCAATTTCAGAGACCAGTTCATTAATAATCCTCTTCTATAAATAGACGAGAACTCTCTGTAACCTTTTCATTCCCATTTCTACTCCTCAATTAAGAATGTCTTCTGAGGATGCACAGCAAAAGAATGAAGTCTCTAGGGACATCGAGGACGTCACTGAGACATGCCCCGCTGAGCCAATAGTGACGAGCCCGACTGAAGTAGGCAACAGTTCTTCTACGCCCAAGTCGCCCCAGGACATTCTTGCTTTCCTAGTAGAGCCCGGGAAAACTCCTGAAGAAGAAGCATTGAGGATGGCTGTCTGCCAATTTTTTATGGGTTCAGGAAATGATGCCTTCTCTGCATTGGCTGACTATGTATTCAATAAGGAAGGGAGTGGCCCTCGTCCTTAATCTTTTATTTTGAACAAAAATAATAAAAGAAGTTTTATTTTTGTCCTGTCTTCCTTTTTTTTTCTTTTTATACATAGTATTTCTTGAGAAATTTGCCATTGATCGGCAGCATGAGTAGATCTCCATTGGGTTTTGATAACCGGTAAGCACCATTAGAGAACACGGACTCAATCACATACGGGCCTTCCCATTTTGCTTGGAACTTCCCTTTGCTCTTGTGAGTCATCACCATTGGCCTTCGGACAGCCAACACAAGTTCGCCAATTTTGAATACCCTCTCTTTGACTTTACGATTGAAAGTTCGAGATATACGGGCTTGATATAGCTCAATATGCTGTTGTGCTTGAAGACGCTTCTCGTCCAATCCTTCAAGTTCTTGGAGGCATAAGCGATCATTATTCTCTGTAGTTAGCTCATTAGCAATAGCGATTCGGAGAGAAGGGATCTGGATTTCCAATGGGAGGACAGCTTCGCAACCATAAACCAGTAAAAATGGTGTAAAACCAGTAGGAGTCCGGACTGTTGTTCGGTATGCCCATAAACATTCTCCAAGCTTCTTATTCCAATCTCTTTTATTAGAAGAGACAAACTTTTTGAGAAGTTTGATGATTATTTTGTTGAAGGCTTCAGCTAAACCATTAGCAGCCGGATTATACGCCGTAGAAGCCAGATTTTGAATTCGGTTCTTGTCACAGAACCGATAAAATGCCTGGCTGGCAAATTGTGGTCCATTGTCATGAATTATTCGTCGAAGAATCCCGAAACGATAAATGACATGATGTTTAATGAAGCTGACTACATTAGATGTCTTTACTTCAACAAGTGGAACTGCTTCTGCCCACTTTGAAAAGTAATCGATTATAGCTAGTATAAACCGATGTCCTTTGACAGAAGGGGGGTTAATAGGACCAATAATGTCCATACCCCAAGCTTCGAAAGGCCAAGAGGTTGCTATAGGATGTAGAAATTCAGAAGGTTGATGAATAAAGTCTGCGTGAATCTGGCATGCTTTACATCTTCTGGCATAGTCTACAGCATCTGCTATCATAGAGGGCCAATAATACCCCATTCTTCGAATACGATCTTGCAACTTTGGACCCGGTTGATGGGCACCACAGACACCATCATGAGCCTCACACAGTGTTTGTTTGGCTTCGCTTTCTGAAAGACAACGCAGCAAGAGTCCGTCATATGAACGCCGATATAGCATATGTAAAGACGGATCGTAATAGAATCGAAATGATCGTCTTTTAATTGATGCAGCTTCTTTAGGATCTTCAGGCAAAATTCCATGAACTGCATAATCAATAAATGGTGTTCTCCAATCTTACTGCTGGGAACTTGCCTCTGTAACATAACTTTGTTCGATATGCAGATTACTCTTCACACAGAACAAATCTCGATCTAACAAGGTAATTGTATTTTGCCTTCGGATCGGGACAGCCAAATCTGCAGCTAAGCTGGCAAGAGCGTCAGCTTCTATATTCTGAAAACGTGGTACAAATTCAATGAAGAATCCTTTGAATGGAAGGACCAACTCGACTACCACCTGATGATAAGGGATGAGATCAGGATTTCTGACTTCATACGTCCCTCTAACTTGATTGACGATCAATTGTGAATCTCCATAAGCTTCTAGGAATCCGATATCCAATTGTTTTGCTACTTGGAGACCAATCAATAGAGCATTATATTCAGCTATATTGTTAGAGCACGGCTCATTAAGAGAATAGGCACGGTATATAACTATTTTGTCAGGAGAAACCAAGACAATTCCTACCCCAGAGACAATATTGCCTTTAGGTCCCACTCGTGATGCTCCATCAAAATATAATTGCCATATGTTATTTTTCAAAGCCATGTTGCAATCCACTACTTCGTCTGGAATGTCTTCATATAACTTCGAAGTTTCAGGTACAGGGTGAGCAGCTAAGAAATCAGCTAATGCTTGGCCCTTTACTGATTTTTGAGGCACATAGACCATGTCATAAGGAGTGAGCAACATTGCTCAGGTAGCTAACCTGGAATTAAGAATGCTCGGTTTCCTCATCAATACACGAATGGGATTTATTCTGGAGATGACATGGATAGTCTGTCCAGTGACATAGTGCCTTGTCTTTTGGACGGTAAAAGCCAAAGCTAGACATTCCTTTTCTACAGGAGTATATCTGTGTTCAGCTCCCACCATCGTTCTGATCAGATAATATATCGCTTGTTCATGACCCATATCGCTTTTTTGTGCCAGAAGAGCGCCAAGTGAATGATCCAAGGCTCGAACGTACAGTAAAAATGGTCTTCCTATCACCGGAGGTACCAGAACAGGTGGGTTTGTAAGATATTGTTTAATGTCATTGAAGGCATTTTGACATACTTCATCCCAGACAAAAGATACCCCTTTCTTTAATAGACGGGAGAAAGGTTGACATCTCCCGGAAAGATTAGATATAAATCTTCTAATATAAGCAATACGGCCCTGGAAGCCACGGAGCTCTTTCAGATTACAAGGAGGACGCATTTCAAGAATTGCTTTAACCTTATCAGGATCAACATGGATACCCTGAGAGGTAATGACAAATCCTAAAAACTTGCTACTGGAAACCCCTAAGAAAGATTTAGTAGGGTTCATTTTCAATTGATGTTGGCGCATCAATTCAAATACTGTCTTCAAGTCTTGAATGTGATCATTCTTTGACCGACTTTTAACAGCAATGTCATCTACGTAGCATTCAACTATTTTCCGTAGATGTTCTTGAAAGATATTGCTCATAGCCCGTTGATATGTGGCACCGGCGTTTTTAAGACCAAATGGCATAACCGTATAGCAGAAAATCCCAAGAGGTGTTCGAAAAGATGTATGCTTCTCATCTTCTGGATGCATCTTGATCTGGTTGTATCCTGAGAATCCGTCCATGAAAGACATACGTTCAAAACCGTATATATTGTCTATCATAACATCAGTAATGGGAAGTGAAAATTCGTCCTTTGGACAAGCTGTATTAAGATCTCGATAATCTATACAAACTCGGACTTTTCCGTTCTTCTTCATAACAGGAACAATATTGGCCACCCAATCAGGGTGTTGTTCTTCACGAACGAAACCACAAGTGATCAGCTTTTTGACTTCTGCTTCAATTACATCCTTCATATCTGGTCTAAAGTGCCGTTGCTGTTGTTTTACCGGTTTGACATTAGGCAAAATATTAAGTTTATGAGTAGCAACTTTAGGATCTAGTCCTGGCATATCCTCATAACTCCATGCAAAGATGTCAATATAATCTTTGATAAGTTTTGTCAATTCTTTCCTTTCATTTTCAGAAAGATTCTTACTGATAAATATTGGTTTGGGCGTAATTCCATTTCCAACATCGATCTGGATAACCTCATCCTCTGTAGGTGGCTGTCGTTGTTCAAAACGAAGTTCTCATTGAGTATCCATCTGTTGAGCCCAAGGATCATTCTCAAATGGCTCTAATTCATCATCGGTTTGAACCATATTGACTGAGAATATCTGTCTGGATTCATCATATGAGGAATCTATGTTGTCTTTATATTGATGACTTTGATTATCAGAAGATAAAGTCATTTTCTCAATAAACTTGACAGCCATATACTCGAAAAGGAAATCTTCATTGATATCAAAGAGATGAGCAATATTTACATCATTTGTAGTCTGATTACTATACTTCGGATTAGTCAACGGTGGACCATCATCCGTCTTCTGCTTAGAATTGCCAATATTGACGATCAATGGTGATTCTAGATCATTCGTACCAAAAGTACGCCCTTTGACTTTGATCATAAAAGGTTGAACTTGACTCTTAGCGGGAATTCTTATTGATTCCTCCGGTAAAGTTTGAGTTCTTCCTTTAACCTTGATTATCAAAGGTTGATCATTGACAAGTTGAGATTGGATTCGTCCCTTGACCATAATCTTCAAGGGTTGTTTCTCTGGTGGATCTTCATTAATAGACTGATCCTCAGGTGATGATTCTTCAGCTATGTCTGATATCTCTTTCATATGCTCTTGTTTATAAAGCCTTAAATCAGAGAAGTAGGCTTCGACACCTTTGAAAGGATTAATATCAGTAAATTCAGTTTTCACAACTCCTTAGGAATCCACATACTTGAAGCATTGGTGGAGAGTTGAAGGCACAATATTGTGCTCATGAATCCACGGTCTTCCAAGAAGAATATTGTAGAATACATCCGAGTTGATAACATAGAAAGTTACCGTGGATCGAAGATCACCAATCTGCATCTGTAACCGAATCTTCCCCAGTGGCTTACTCTTGCCAGAGTTAAAACCAACAATAGTAGTACTAGTGTAAGTCAGTTCACTAGTAGGAATCCTCAAGGGTCTTAGCATACTCAGGAGAATTTTGCTAATTGAAGACCCGGGATCAATGTAAATCCTGTCAATTTCAGTGGATCCGATATATCCAGTGTAGCACAGAGGTCTATCATGCTTGTTGTGTTTCAATAGCATATCCTCTTGTGTGAAGATGATGTTGGGAATTGCTTCCATCACGCTATGACATTGTGGACATGACACTGGCATATTATCGGAAGTCTTGAGTTGAGCTAAGCATGAGTCTGCTTGAAGTAAAGCTTCACTCAAGGTCTCTCTGCTTTCTCTGGAGAGGCGAAGTAGTTCAAATATAGACAATCTAGCCGGAGTATTGGCTAACTGAGCTAGAATATCGAATTTGTAAGGCTTCATTGTCACCCCCTGACTGGAAGCAGACTTCAATGGGATATCAAAGCGCACTGCTTTTGTTTTCCCTTTTCAACCACAGACGGTTTAGCTGGAACAAGAGAAGATTGAACCGGTAGTGTTTCTACTACATCTTCTGCTTCTTTGGAGGATCCCTCATAGTCTTTGTGGTACTCTTTTCTAGATCTTGTACCAGCAAAAGTTTTTTCTTCAGACTCAGGAGAAGAAAGTACCATATTACAGGATTTAGTCTTTCTTCCTTTAGCCTTCTTCTTGTGAGAATTGTTACGAGGGACTTCAGAACCCAATCCAGCGATAGAATTTTGATTTTGAATTTGTAAAGGAAGACATATTCCTTTATCATGGTTCAAACCTTCGGCCTTTTGAAAGTCGTAACCCATCTTCTTCATGAGAATAACAGATTGCTGACTATACAAATGGATAGGCAGTGGACTTTGAACAGGCATTTCAGCACAGGACGAGGAATGAATCTCTGCAACTACAGGAGAATGAAGTACAGACGTCTCCGTAGTTAAGGGAGAAGAAGGATTCGGGATACGAGGAGAAATCCCTGTTTGAGCCTTTTCATAAGCAGCAAAGACTCGTTGTGCCCGGTATAAAGGAACACTATTCATGGCTAGCCACTGCTGATGAGTAAGCTTGAGCTTGGTAGGAGGAGCTAGACTTGGAGGACAGATGTTTAGTCCTTTCAGTCTATCTTCCAGAGGGAGGCCGTTCCATAGATGATCCAGATCATCAGGATCTGGAATAATATGAGAAATCATGTTGCAAGTTTTAACTTTCTTGTCTTTCTTGGATTCTGAAGTTTTACCTTCATTTTTCAGTTCAGGCACTAAGTCAGGATGTACCCACATGATTTCACCATTCTTCAATGTGAGAGGCAGCAATCCTGTATTTTCTTCTCTGGCAGGCGGGATATTCACAATCTTCATCGTCGCCTTCAAAATCGGTATAATTCCATCTGGGACTTGCTGTGGAGGAAAATCCCCAAACTGAAGAGAAACCATATTGGTTGTCACCGTATGGTCATCATTGGTTAAAGCGATGGCGCCACCATTTATCAGCTCTTGGATCTTCTTTTTCAAGACATAGCAAGCACTGGTAGGATGATTAATGTATCTATGATAGATACAATACTTGGGATTGTCAGTCAAATTCACCTCATTAGGCCTTTTTGGCTCTGGAATCTAAAGTTTACCACTTTTGACCAGACATTGGAATATCCCTGGGATATCGCTTTCGTCAAAGGAGTATTCTTCCTTTGGCTTGGAAGATTCTTGATTGCTTGATGTCGTCTTGCTCTTGGAAAGATTGACCATAAGAGTATCTTTTCCTTTCACATTACGATTGTCGGGATTATTGCCAGGATTATTTTTCTTCCCTTTATCTTCTGACGCGAAAATCATCCCATGTTCGCGAGCCAACCTACCATTGGTCTCGGCAGAAACCGCTGCTATAATGAACGAAGCCCAATCTGTGAATTGGGAACCCGTGAAGACAGCGATGGATGGTCGCAGATTCATCTTGCATGTGTCAATCAACGCTGAATCTGGCATACCAGGAGGCATCTTTAGAGTAGCCTGTCGGAAGCGTTCAATGAATGTCCGAGTATCTTCTTTCTCCTTTTGTTTGATTTCTATCAAGGAGGACATGTTCATGTCCATACCTCCTTCATAGAAGCGGGAGAGGAACATTGCTTTGAATTCGTCAAAAGACGAAATAGAGTTATCAGGTAAGCTGCGATACCAGTCGTAAGCTGAACCCGTCAGACATCCGATGAACACTCGGGTGAGAAGAGCATCATTTTTCTGCAAGTGTACAGTCATAATATCAAAGTAATTGATATATTGACTGGGAGATACTTTTCCATCGAACAAAACCATGGATTGTGGCTTGAACTTCGGTGGAAAGGGTACGTCATTCCAATGAGGAGGATAAGGTTGCTTAATCCCTAGCCTCTGGAGTTGATCTTTGTGCCTCAAAACTTCAAACTGTGCTTTAAGATCACGCACTGCTTGAATGGCTTCACTGGTTTGAGGAAGCATATTTGACTGAGTAGTCGTTGGATGCACCATGACCCCCACTGGAGGTGGTACATCTTCTGGAAGAATAGGATTCGGAGATGCAGAATTTTGATTAGCAGCAGGCTCTTGAATATTCAAAGGTATTTCAGCCCCTTGACTATCTTGAGTTTGTGCTGCTACTGGTGCCGGTGTCACTGCTGTCGGTTGAGCAGTTTGCTGATTAAAAATTATTTGATGCATGTTTTGTACCATGTTAAGCATATCCTTCAGTGATTGTTCAACAGCAGTGAGACGTTGTTCTGTATTAGCAGATGACGTCTCTGGCTCATCTCCAACAGCGTAGGATTCAACCTCTCTTGAAGATACAGAAGGGTTTGTATAGAAGTACGAATCCATGCTATCGGTATCAGACTCAAAAGATTGAGTACCCCCAGCCTCTGAATCAGAAGTCTGCAATTGTCTTCGTCTTCTTGATCGAGTATTCTGATATACTCCTTCAAAGGAATCATGAAGCCTGCTGAACTGTTATTGACTTGGAGTTTGGGACGTGTTCCGTCTTGGACGTCGTCCACTGTTAGTATGAGATGCCATGTTGACTGACACATATGGCGGTTCATGTTCTTGGTCTTCAGCTTGATGTGGAGGTACATTGAAACTCAATCGATCAAAAACTGATCGTCTTGAAGCCGAACAATAACAGTTGATCACAACCTGGTGGTATTCACAAAGATGTTTTTCTTGGGGGAATGTCACCGGAGATTGTCTATTCTTACGCTTTTGCATTAGCAATTCACGTAAGTTAGAAGGAGTGGATGAAGTATTCTTCTTTATTACATTGGAGGTGGAAAAACATTTAGTCCCTTGTGTATAAAGAAGATTACTGGCTGCATTCGCAGAACCAAATTATACATTTCTACGCGCTTGGAATTGTGTGCGTAAATCTTGAGATTTAGCACGCAGGACTCCATTTTCCTGGCGTGTGATTTGTAAATTTGGTACCTTGCGTAAAGCAGTATAAGAAGGTCATTGGTATAGAACAGAAGTTTTACCAACAATATTTTTACGCTGCACACGTTTAGATACATTCACATTCGACATGTGAGCATCATTGTGAATTTCATCTATACTGTCATAGACAGGAGATTTATCTTTACGCATGGAACGTAAAATCTTGTTATCTGCCACGTTTCCAACGGGAGATTTTGTTTTACGCGAGGAGCATAATTTATTTGGGCCTACCACGTCACCGACGGGAGACTGATTCTTACACCCAGAAGCACAAGCTTTAGAGTCTGCCCCATTACGAACGGGAGTCTCATTCTTATGAACTGAGCGTAAAATTTGGTTCTTACCCACTGAGCGTAAAACTTGATTTTTACGCGGTGGGTATGAAACCTGGTTATCTTCACCGTTACAAACGGGAGACAAATCGTCACACTTCGAGTGCAACTTTGAAGTAGGGACTGCCTCGTTATGAACGGGAGCCCCTACGACAGGAGTGGGAGGAACCCCCTTGTCAACAGAAGTAGCAGAGAGATCAGAAATCACTTTGGATTTGGGAATCCAAACTTTTCATGCTTTGCGAGACTTTTGAACATTGGAATGGCGAGAACCACCCCCAGTTCGGAGCATCTCTTCATAGGCAGTCTGGTCGAAGTGTACCACCAGAGTCTTCTTGGTCGAACCGACCGAAACATCATCATATTGAGCAATCGCCTCCTCGTCATAAGAGAAGGTCGTCCCCAGCAGAGTCGCCATTTTTGTTTCGATTAACAAAATGCCTTGGAGGAATTGGCTTTTGAAAACAAAAACAAGAAGAAAAGAACGAAAAGTACAAATTTGATTCTGGGAAAGTATTGCTATGGAAGTCTGATTCGTAAACGATCACTTTGTTCCTTGGACCATATGATGATGATGAAGATCACTGCTTGAAGTAGAACAATTTGGAAGAACTAATGCACCAGAAAGGTATCGACGCACTTGGGCACTGATGGCGAGGCCGAATGCTTTCCTGCTTTGCTTCACTTTGTTCTGGAAGAAAAGTTGAAGAAGGATGCTCTAGAGAATCAAAATCTCGAAGCTCTGATCTCTGTACTCTCTCCTGTCTCTCCCTCTCTGTGTGTCTGTTGTATGAGAAAAAATGAGTCTATTTATAGACTGGGGCTTTCGTGCGTAAAAGAGTATCAACATCTGTCTTTACGCTAACAACTGCCCTCCACGATCAGAATCATCCTCTGTATGTGCTGACACGTGTCCCATCATTTCAGTAAGAATATGATACATGTACACACGTTCTTCAAAATAGGTGGCATGAAGACCACGTAGGCACACCACGTTCCAGACTGGCCAGAACGAATCGGGCGTAAAAAGATGAGCGTAAACTAGCTCTGTCATGGGTTTCCAGCGTAAAGCGGTTATCGAATAACCTTGAGCGTAAAATGGCTCAAATAGACTTCACGCACACATTATTTTTTATGAGCGTAAAGACTCATGTAAAACCCCGTGCGTAAAAGAAACCATTCAGTGAGCGCAAAGTAGCTCGATCTCTATAAACGACAACAATGGTCTTTGTATGAGACAAATTCCATTGAATTCTGTGGTAAATGCCATCATTGATATCTTCATGTCAAAGTCAGCTTTAAATGCGAGATTTGATGGCTTTTGTCCAGCGTGAAAGAGGCTGCTTCAGTCCTTGGCGTAAAATCACCGGTGTAGACCCAAGCGTAAAAAGATCAATCTGCTTAGGCGTAATACAATTAGCCTTGTCTTGGGCGTAAAGAAATTTCCTGCTCTGTTAGGCGTAAAACGGGCCACTTATGACTGAGATGACTCCCTCATTGAAACACTTTTTACGCTCCTACAACTATATTTGTTAATTCGAATTCTTCTTCTATCTTTTTCTCTGAGATCATCTGTCTGAACAACAGGGATATTTCTAGCCAGGCCAAACACAATATGGTGCTTGTTTTTCTTATTGGACAGAATCACGAAATAAGATTCTTCGTGACGTCTATAAGTTACACAAGCTTGTGATGAAGCAGCTACAGGAAGAAGATAGGGGGAAGATGTTAAGAACTTTTGAGCATAAGGTCCAACATCGACATGAGGAGGAAAAGAATTTTCCTTATGATCAATGTATAAGGTTTTCTCTATATCTATGTCATTTTTATATTGATGACCTTGATTATCAAAAGTCATTCTCTCAATAAATTTGACAGCTATATACTCCAAAAGGAAATCTTTATTGATATCAGAAAGTACAGAATGATCAATATTTACATCATTTACAAGTTGAGTACTACGCTTAGGATTTATCATTAATAGACCGTCATCCGTCTTCTGCGTAGACTTGCCAAGGTTGATGATCAGTGGTGGTTCTGGATCATTCGTACGAGAAGTACGTCCCTTGACTTTGATCATAAGAGGTTGAACTTGGTTCTTGGCAGGAATACTCATTGATTCCTCAGATGAAGCTCGAGTTCTTCCTTTGACCTTGATCACCAGAGGTTGATCATTGACAAATTGGGGTTGGATTCAGCCTTTGACTTTGATCTTCAAAGGTTGCTCTTCCGGAGGATCTTCATTGACAAATTGATCTTCAACAGGTGATCGATCTTCAGCTATATCTGATATCTCCTTCACATGCTCTTGTTTGTAGAGCATTGAGTCAGAAAAATAGGCTTCGACACCCTGGAAAGGATTGATATCAGCAAACTCAGTCTTCACAACCCCTTTGGAATCCACGTACTTGAAGCATTGGTGGAGAGTTGAAGGTACAATGTTATGCTCATGTATCCACGGTCTTCCAAGAAGGATGTTGTAGGATAAGTCTGAGTTGATAACATAGAAGGTTGCCATAGTTCGAAGATCACCAATCTGAATCTTCAGACGAATCTTCCCCAGTAGTTTACTCTTGCCAGAGTTGAAACCAACTATTGTGGTACTAGTGTAAGTCAAATCACTAGTAGGAATCCTCAACGGTCTTAGCATACTCTGAAGGATTATGCTAATAGGAGACCCAGGATCAATGTAAATCCTGTTAACTTCAGTGGATTCGATATACCCAGTGTAGCACAAAGGCCTGTCGTGTTTATTATGCTTCAACAACATATCTTCTTGTGTGAATGTGATATTGGGAATTGCTTCCATCACACTATGACATTGTGGGCACGATACTGGTATATTGTCAGGACTCTTGAGTTGAGCTAAGCATGAGTCTGCTTGTAGCAAAGCTTCACTCAGAGTTTCTCGGCTTTCTTTAGAAAGACGAAGCAGTTCGAAGATAGAGAGTCTAGCTGGAGTATTAGCTAACTGGGCTAGAATATCGAACTTGTAGGGTTTCATCACCACCCCTTGATTTGAAGCAGATTTCAAAGGAACATCAAAGCATACTGCTTTCTGTTTTTCTTTCTCAACCACCGATGGTTTAGCAGGAACAGGAGATGGTTGAACTGGTATTGTTTCCACAACATCCTCTGCTTCTTTGGAAGATCCCTCATAATCTTTGTGGTACTCTTTTCCAGATCTCGTACCAGCAAAGGTTTCTTCTTCAGACTCAGGAGAAGGAAGTAACATATTGCAGAATTTAGTCTTCTTTCCCTTAGCCTTCTTCTTGCGAAGATTTTTATGAGGAAGCTCAGAACCCAATCCAACAGTGGATTTTTGACTTTAAATTTATAAAGGAAGTCGTATTCCTTTATCATAGTTCAAATCGTCTGCCTTTTGAAAGTCATAGCCCATCTTTTTCATGAGGTGGACTGGTTGTTGACTGTACAAGTGAATGGGCAGTGGACTTTCAATGAATGGTTTAACAGAGGAAGAAGAGACATAAACCTCTGTAACCAAAGGAAAAGGAGTATTCGGGACACGAGAAAAAATCCCTATAGGAGCTTTTTCATAAGCAGCAAAAACTTGTTGTGCCTGTATAAAGGGACACTATTCATAGCTAGCTACTGCTGATGAGAAAGTTTGAGCTTAGTAGTAGGAACCAAACTTGGAGGATATATATTCAAACCTCTCAGTCTATCCTCTAAAGGAATGACATCCCAAAGATGATCCAAATCATCAGGATCTGGAATAACATGAGAAATCATGTTGCAGGTTTTAACTTTTCTACCTTTCTTGGATTTTGAAGTTTTACCTTCATCTTCCATTTCAGGTACTAAGTCATGATGTACCCACATGATTTCACCATTCTTTAGTGTGAGAGGCAACAATCCTTCATTGTGCTCTTTGGCAGACAGGATTTCTACAATCTTCATCGTCGCCTTTGGAATTGGGACAATCCCATCTGGGACTTGCTGTGGAGAAAAACCTCCAAATTGAAGAGAAAAGATATTGGTTGTTACCGTATGCTCATCGTTAGTTAAAGCGATGGCATTGACATTTATCAGCTCCTGGATTTTCTTCTTCAAGACATAGCAAGCCTTAGTAGGATGATTTATGTATCTGCGATAGATACAATACTTGGGATTGTCGGTCAGATTCACCTCATTAGGCCTCTTCGACTCTGGAATCTGGAGTTTGCCACTCTTTACCAGATATTGGAATATCCCTGGGATATCACTGTCATCGAAAGAGTATTCTTCTTTTGGCTTAGAAGACTCCTGATTATTCGACGTCGTTTTGGGTTTTGAAAGATTAACCACTAGGGTTTCCTTCCCTTTTCCATTACGATTGCCGAAATTATTAATAGAAGAGCCTTTCTTTCCTTTATCCTCTGAGGCAAAGATCATCCCGTGTTCACGAGCCAACCTACCATTAGTCTCGGCTGAAACTGCTGCTATAATGAACGAGGCCCAATCTGTAAATTGGGAGCCCGTAAAGACAGCAATGGATGGTCGCAGATTCATCTTGCATGTATCAATCAATGTTGAATCTGGCATTCCAGGAGGCATCTTCAGAGTTGCTTATCGGAAACGTTCGATGAACATCCGGGTATCTTTCTTCTCCTTTTGTTTGATTTCTATTAAGGAAGACATATTCATGTCCATGCCTCCTTCATAGAAGCGAGAGAGAAACATTGCTTTAAATTTGTCAAAAGACGATATGCAATTGTCGGGTAGACTACGATACCAATCGTAAGCTGAACCCGTCAGGCATCTAATGAAAACTCGGGTAAGAAGAGCATCATTCTTCTGTAGATGTACAGTCATAATAACAAAGTAATTGATATACTGATTAGGAGAAGCATTTCCATCAAATAATACCATTGATTGTGGCTTGAATTTCGGAGGAAAGGGTACGTCATTCCAATGAGGAGGATAAGGTTGCTTAATCCCTAATCTCTGGAGCTGATCCTTGTGCTTCAAAACTTCAAACTGTGCTTTTAGTTCACGCACTGCTTGAATAGCTTCACTGGTTTGAGGAAGCACATTCGATTGAATAGTTGTTGGATGTACCGTAACCCCCATCGGAGGTGGTACATCTTCTGGAATGATAGGATCTGGAGATGCAGAATTTTGATTGACAGCAGGCTCTTGATTATTCAAAGGTATATCAACCCCTTGACTATCTTGAGTTTGTGCTGCTACTTGCACCGGTGTTACTACTGCCGGCTGAGCAGTTTGCTGAGTCATTATTATTTGGTGCATGCTTTGCATCATGGTAAGCATGTCCTTTAGTGATTGCTCAACGGCAGAGAGACGTTGTTCTGTATTAGCAGATGACGTCTCCGGTTCATCTTCAATAGCGTAGGATTCAACCTCTCTTGAAGATACAGAGGGATTGGTATAGAGGTACGAATCGACACTATCAGTTTCGGACTCAAAAGATTGAGTACCCCCAGCTTCTGAATCAGAAGTCTGCAACTGTCTTTGTCTTCTTGATCGAGTATTCTGATATAATCCTTCAAAGGAATCAAAAAGTTTGTTGAATTGTTGTTGACCTGGAGTTTGGGATGAGTTGCATCTTGAACGTCGTCCTCTGTTGGTATGAGATGCCATGTTGACTGACACATATGACAACTCATGTTCTTGGTCATCAACCTGTTGCTGAGGCGCATTGAAATTTAATCGGTCAAAAACTGACCGCTTAGAAGCCGAACAATAATATTTGATTACAATCTGGTGACACTCACAATGATGATTTTCTTGGGGGAGTGTCACAAGAGATTGTCTGTTTTTACGCTTTTGTACTAACAGCTCGCGTAAATCAGAAGGAGTAGAGGGAGTAGTATTCTTTATTACATTTGAGGTAGAGAAACGTTTAGTCCCTTGTGTATAAAAAAGATTACTGGCTGCATTAGCAGAACCAAACTGTACATTTTTACGCGCTTGGAGTTGTGTGCATAAATCCTGGGATTTTTTAGCACAAAGAACTCCATCAGCATTACGCGTAATTTGAAGGTTTGGTACCCTGCGTAAAACAGTATAAGAAGGTTATTGGTTGAAAACAGAAGTTTTACCAACTATGTTTTTATGCTTCATGCGTGCAGGTACATTCACTTTAGATGTACAGGCATCATTGTGAATTTTATCTAAACTGTCACAGACAGGAGATTTACCTTTACGTGTAGAGCGTAAAACATGAGTATCTGCCACGTCACAGACGGAAGATTTTCCTTTACGCGTGGAGTGTAAATTTTGTGTGTCTACCACGTCACAGACGTGAGACATATTTTTACGCGCAGAGCGTAAAGCTTGGGAGTCTACCACGTCACAGACGGGAGACATATTTTTACGCGCGAGGCGTAAAACTTGATTTTTACGCTCAGAGCGTAAAACTGAAGAGTCTGCCATGTCACAGACGGGAGACTTATTTTTACGCCCGAAGCGTAAAACTTGATTTTTACGCGTAGAGCATAAAACTGAAGAGTCTGCCACGACACAGACGGGAGACATATTTTTACGCCCATGGCATAAAACTTGATTTTTATGCGCAGAGCGCAAAACTGAATAGTCTGCCACGTCACAGACGGGAGACATATTTTTACGCGCATGGCGTATCACTGAAGTAGAGACTAACTCATCACAGACGGGAGCCTCCACAACAGGAGTAGGAAGGATTCCTTTGCCTTCAGAGACAGTAGGGAGATCCGAGGATGCTTTGGACTTGGGAATCCAAACTTTTCGCACCTTCCGCGATTTCTGAACATTGGAGCAGCGAGTACTACCCCCAGTTCGGAGCATTTCTTCGTAGGCAGTCTGGTCGAAGTGCACAACCAGAGTCTTCTTTGTCGATCCGACCGACACATCATCATATTGAACAATTGCCTTCTCGTCAGAGGAGAAGGTCGTCCCCAGCAGAGTCGCCATTTTGTTTCACTTAACAAAATGCCTAAAAATTGGCTTTTGAAAGAAAACTAGAAAAAGTACAAGAAGTACAAATTGTTCTGGGAAGTATTGCTATGGAAGTCTGATCTGAGAGTGATCACTTTGTTCCTTGGACCATACGATGATGAAGAAGAAAACTGCTTGAAGAAGACGAACAATCGGAAGAACTAAGTCACCGAAAAGGTATCGAGCAACGGCACTGATGGCACAGTCGAATGCTTTCTTGCTTTGCTTCACCCTGTTCTTGAAAAAAGTTGAAGAAATGCTTCTGGGAATATCACTCTGGAAGTATGAATTTTCTCAGAATCTCCTCTTCTGTCTCTCTGTTTTCCCTTGATATGTGAAAAATAAGTCTATTCATAGACTAAAACACATCATGCGTAAAAAATATCCAAATTAGAGTTTTACGCTAGCAACTGTCATCCATGAACTTTACACGTGATGACACGTGCCCCACTACCTCAACAAAATAAGGAGGGCACGTACACACGTCCCTCGATAAGTGTGGCATGAAAGCCACGTAAGCAAACTACGTTCCTATGTAGCCTGAAATATTCGGGCGTAAAAATGACCCAAAATACACTTCCAGCGTAAAGTAGTAGACTAGGCGTAAAATAGCCCAAAAATAGACTTCTTGCGTAAAGTGGCTGATAAAATAGCCTTGAGCGTAAAAAGTAGCCCAAATAAACTTTACGCACACGTCAACTTTGAGCGTAAAAAGCTCATATAGTATTCATGCATAAAAAAAGCCATCTTTTGAGCGTAAAGTAACCCAGTCCACACACTAAACGACAATGTTGGTTTCTGTGTAAATCAAATCTCTTCAAATTCTGTGTTATACGCTGTCAGCAAATCATTATGTCAGAATCATCATCACTTGCATTAAATGCATGATCTGACAGCCTGTCCCCAGCGTAAAGTAGCTTGCATAAAACAGCTCGCGTAGAGTAGCTCGCGTAGAATAGCTTGCGTAGAGTAGCTCGCATAGAGTAGTTTGTTGACTCTTTTTGACTTGCGTAAAGCTCTATTCTTTTGACTTGGTCTATGAAGCACTTTTTACGCTCCTACACATGGTATACCTAGATGAAGGTGGATTCGTCTAGATCTTGCATATGAAATTTGTTGAAAGGTAACAGCTGGTCTCGTGCTCCGAATATTAATGACACGGCCGGGGACACAAAATAATCTAAATAGAAAGTGGGAGTCCATGGGACATTAATTATCATCCTAATGGAAATTATTCTAATCAATCGGTAATCTTCGTATATACTAAAATTTCAGAAGGCTTACAGTCTACTGACCTTAGAAGCTAGGACATGGTTTTACGAATGATGAGGTTAGAAGAATTTTAAAGTTCGGATATTGTACCTCAACTCTTGTTAATAAAGAATAAGGCACGACGTACGGGGTACGGTAGATATAAGTCAAGTCAAGGATCGTTCCTCAATAAATGGAAAACGAGTGTGTACAATGACACATGGTCGATAAAAGAAGAACGATATACTCATCTATAGTATACAAGAGTTATCGACGGGATAGCCAACTCTAAGGCACATCATATGAAAAGATTTCTAACAACTGGGTCTGTAAGTCCTAAAAATCAAGTTGCATCTATCAAATAGGTAGAGAAGTCTAAATTGCGCACCCTTCAATGAACTGCGCTGGAGACATACTGTGCTATAAATCAAACGTGCGAGGCTGGACTGCGCTAACACCCAAGCGTGCTACGCTGACGTGGCAATGCCATCATTACCTGACAAGAAGATCAAATCTTCTGACAGCCTGACAGCCCGAAAAATGAGGAGTCTGTTCGTTTCTTGTGCAGCACGGCGCTCGAGAACAGCTGTATAGTCCAGCACAATCTGCCAGTCCAACCTCAGCGCAGTTTGACCAAGTCTGAATCCCAGTGCTATCCATTGACTAGAAGGAAGCGCAGTCTGAAGCTAGCGCTATTCAAGTGGCACAATTCATCAAACTTGTTGAAGATAACTGATATTTATTACGTGGCTTATATGCCATCAATTGCTCGCCACGTGGCAACCGCCTGTACACGACCAAGCGCATTTCAATCAAACAATGCCACGCGTCTGAATACAGTTAACCCACGATCGAGCAACTACCCAATGGCCAGTGCAGTTTGTAGTATGTGCAGTCTGTCTCCAGCGCAGTTCATTGTACGCAATCCAGAATAACTACAAAATAGTTATTTCTAGAACTCTATAAATAGAGTTTCAAGTTCTTCATTAAAGGAGATCATTATTCAAGATCACCAAAGATCAGAAGTTTTTGTCCAAGTGCTGCTGCATTCTTCAGAGACTATCGTCTTCAAAGTTCACATCGTCCAAGGGATAAAGCGATCGTCTTCAGATCGAATTCCTATAGTTGTACTTTTCCAGAATTCATTGTACTTTTGTACTATTCTTTAAAGTTTGTGAAATAAAAGACTTTTGTTTTTACGAACAAAATGGCGACTCTGCTGGGGACGACTTTCTCCTCCGACGAGGAAGTGACAACTCAATGTGACGCTGCATCTATCGGAAAGACGCAGAAGACGCTGGTTGTGAAGGTTAACCAGACTGCCTACGAAGCGATGATCAACTCTGGGGCTACTCGTCACACTGTGACCTCTGCCAAGAGCAAGGTCCATTCAGTGTGGACTTCAAAGTCCTCTGTGCAGTCATCTACACAGCCTGCTGTCTCTGCTGCCAAGGAACCAGTAACCACTTCTGTCCTTGCACAAAACACTACCTGCGCTGCCCAAGCGCAAGCCAAAGCTTCTACAGCCCATGTGCAGCACACTGCTCCTCTTGCCACAGCGCAATCTATAACTTATGCTGCTATGGCAAAGTCCAAGACCCCTCTCCCTCTGGCGCAGTTGGCGACCTCTTTCCCTCCTGCGTAATCCACTGCTTCTTCAACCCGAGCGCAACTTAAGCCCTCTGTGGCCAAAGCTTTACTTGCTGCTTCTTCCAGAGCACAGGTTGCACCCCCTGCTGGTTCTATGGCTAAGGAGCCATCTGTCATCTCCTCCAGAAAGCAAGTTGTTGCCTCTTCTGTTCCAGCGCAACCCAAAGGGGATAGTCTTTTGACTACTCTCCCCTCTTCTAATAACAAAGGGAAAGGCTCTACCCCCCTTTCAAAGCCTCCTGTTGCAGTTGCGCAACCCACAGGGGGTAGTCTTTTGACTATTCCTCCTCTATCTCAGAACAAACGGAAAGGCCCTTTGGTCTTTTCTCAATCTTTCGTAAGCCAAAACCCGAAAAACAACAGAGGGAAACGCTCTTTAGCCAACCCTTCTTCACAAAATAAAGGAAAAAGACCTTTGGTCTTTTCTCAGTCTTCTCCGATTTTTACCTCAGAAGATCCATCTGAATATGCCTCAACATCAAACAATACAAAAACTCTCTCAAACAAGAGTTCTTCTTTTCCTGCTAAAGAGAAGAATATTGATCAGAGAGGCATCTTGCCTACTCCAGTAGCACACTTCCAAGATCTTCCAACTCTTCGGATATCAAACTCAAAGCAGGGGCGATTGCTAGTATCTCAGACAGAAGCCCCTGGGGGTGAGTTTGCCGATTTACGAACTTATCTCAATAAACGCAAGCAACCAATGCCGAAAGCGAACTTGCATCAGAAAAAAAACTTCCAGGAGGAAAAAATCCTGATACCTATGCCAATGAGTTGAGTACTTCTCGGTATACTCACGGGACAAAGAATCTGAAGAATCGGAATCATGTTCCGAATGTCGCCAAAGAATATATCCCTGACCTTCGGGAATACCTCAAGCAGAAGCGGAACAACACCTCAACACCTCCAATCCAACCATTGGAACACCATTGTAATCACAAGGTAGTTATTAAGTGTTGTTGCCAGACGACAAAATGATCTGTCTTCGATCGTTTAACTTCTGAACCAATGTCAGAAGACGAAGACAAGGTGCTCTATGCCTCTGTAAACATGGCTTCCCGAGACACCGGGGGTAGGAAGTGTTCAAAGCACGGCAAACCCCGTAAGCCCAGTCAACGATATCTGGATTTACTCCATGAATCTTCTGAAGGAGTATTCCGACACACCCGATCTCGAAGTCGAGATACAGCCAGTCGTAGGAATCTTCTCCAAGATCCTTCTGGTCACTTCTCTGTTTCTCATTCAGGGGACGATTCTTTCTCTGATTACGATGCATATAGCGAAAGCTCTGAACAGACAGTATCTTCTACTGTATCCAGAGATGTTTCAGCCTATGTTGTTACTGAAGATCCAGACGCTTCTAGTTCGACAAGTCAAGAATAACAAATCGCCGCACTGGAAGATAAATTGAAGACCATGGCTGAAATGATCACAAGTATGCATACTATTATCATAGCTCAACATACAGTATCACCGACTGCAGCTGCTGTAAATCCCGAGATTATAGCATCATCGGTGCCTGTCAATGCAGGTCTGGGGGTACCATCTCCTCCAGTAGCCTTAATACCTATTCAAGTTACCCCTAGTCATTCAGGGGCTGGGGGTAGTGCTTACCATGTTGTTCCTCCTCCTAACCCGGTGAGCCAGCCTATTACTTCTCCATCCTTAGGAGATGTCAATGAGGCTATAAAACTACTACGTAATCAGTTCGAGGCCTTCAAAGAGAAAGACGGTCTACAGAGACTGGGGATCAAACAACCTTATCCAGTAGAATGGAAGGAAGTCCCATTCCCTCCAAAGTACAAGATTCCTACAATCACGCTGTTTGACGGCAGCACTTCTCCGAGTCAGTTCATTAACCATTTTGAGGTAATGACTATCTAGCTTCAGCCAAGTGATGCTCTTCTTACCAGAGTCTTCGTCGCCTGTTTAGCCGGCACAGCATATGATTGGTACCGCAGCCTGCCTGACGGATCTATCACTTCCTTTGTTGGGCTTAAGCAGATGTCCCTGAAACGATTCTACGAGGGTATCAACGATATGACTATATCTGCCCTCAATAAGATCAAGCAAAGACATAATGAAACTACTGAGAGTTTCATTGAACGATTCCGCCGAAAAGTACTCAAAATGCCTCCCGGAACCCCATCTATTGTAACGATAGACACTTATAAATCAAAATTGTTGCCTATTATCAGCATGTGGACGGGGTCAACACAGTTCCAGGACTGGCCGTCATTCATCGTTAATGCTAAAGCAGCTGAAGTTAGCGCTGAGAAGTTCAAACAGTTGGGGGTACACATGTCTAACCCTGATCGAGATGAGCCTTCTGCATCCGGTAGCGGTAATCGCCAGAATAACCGCAAGAGCAAATAAACCTTGAATATCAACCTCAAGAGCAAGGAATCCTTGGCCGTTAACGTGGCTCAACCCACGTCTACCTCTACTCCTTCTGTACCTCCACCAAAGGAACCTCGCCCTAAAGTAGAGTATTCCTTTGATGAAAATGATACAGCGAGCATCTTCGACTGTTTGCTTAAAAACAATAAATTGTAACTCCCTGACCCGAAGAAGCCTGATGAAGTCGGTAAGACTGACCACCCTAAGTATTGTGTTTATCACAGGTTCATAGGGCATCCTACTCGGGCATACTATGTGCTCATAGGCAAGATTCAAGAGTTGGTCAACGCCGGTGTCATCACTCTCCAACAGGATGAAAAGACTATTACAGCCAATATAATTTCTGTATAATTTGGTGACTTCCTACCACAAGTGGTGCAGAGTGGCATCATCCCCATTCCCAGGGCCACTCTTGAGATTGAGAATCTTCCTCCTTAACGAAGTGAAGGTCTTATCCCCTTATCTCTTGATAATGGCGAGATCATGTGGATTCATCCTGATCTTGTTTCAGATTTTGAAGTTTCTTCTTCCTCCAAGCAAAAAGAACGCTCTAAGGGCAAGACAAAGAGCTGCAATATGGTGTCTTTTGACCCCATAGTTGAAGAAGAGATCCTATTGGGCACGAGGTCAGGGAAAACCTATCTACGGGACCATTCCAAAATTCAGGAGGATCCTGTTTCGTCTTCCGAGGCTGTTCCAGTATAGCCTGTCTCTACAGAGGGCATCCCTTCTACATCATTACCGGTTGTGGAGTCAACTCTTCCTAAACCGACAACAGTCGACAAAAGCAAACAACAAGTCTGCTTCGACAAAGTTTTGAAGAAGTCTTCCCCTACTGGACTTGAAAAGCCATATAAGTTTGACATATTGGCTCAACTAGCCAACGCACCAGCTAGTCTGTCTATCTTTGAGCTCTTACGCCTCTCTAAAGAGACTCGAGAAACACTGAGTGAGGCTTTGATGCAGGCAGAAACTTGCTTAACTCTTCTCAAGAAACCTGAATCAGAACCTGTCTCTTGTCTCCACTGTCACAGTGTGCTGGAATTAATTCCAAACATCACCTTCACACAAGATGACATATTGATGGAAGACAATCGACATGACCGTCCTCTCTACTTTACAGGATATGTCGACACCATGAAGGTCGATCGTATTCTGATAGATCCAGGGTCAGCACTCAGCATCATGCCTAAGACGATGTTGGATGCTCTGAAGATTCCAGTGCACAGCCTCTCCAGCACTATCACCACCATCCTGGGATTCAACCAGGGAAGAAGTGAACCTTTAGGCAAGATACGCCTAAAACTCCAAATTGGCAATCTTCGCACGAAGGTGACCTTCTACATTATAGACAACTATGGTTGTTCCTACAATGCTCTTCTAGGAAGACCATTCCTTCATGAACACAACATTGTTCCTTTTACTCTCCATCAATGCTTCAAATACGTTGATGATAAAGGGGAGGTCCAAAAAGAAGTTGTGGATCTCTACCCTTTTAAAGGCATTGAAGCATGTTGCAATGGCGCTCGCATGTACAAAGAAGAGTTTATGAAGGTAGTATTGGCCATGGATGGTGAAGAAGAACATGAAGCAGTGCCCAATGACACTCTCATCATACCTGTCAAAGGACGTGTCTCTCATCCTCAATCCTCCAAACCACTGGCTATTGATCTGCCAGCCCAGAAGCAATCAACTGGTGATAATCAAGATCAAAGGGAGCTTACCTCTTCTGAGCCACTCGTTATTGACTTACGTCGTAACAAAGATAAAAGGGGGCTCACCTCTTCTGAGCCACTGGTTATCGACCTCCGTCGTAACAAAGATAAAAGGGAGCTCACCTCTTCTGAGCCGCTTATTATCGACCTTCGTCGCAACAAGCCTAAACCTCCTTGCTCTTCTTTTCCTCCTCTTGTAATCGATCTGACCAAGCCGGCTAAGGCTAAAGGTCCTGTTGTAAATATGGATGTACAAATCAATGAAAAAGCATCTACTTTCTAGTATACTGATGTTATTTATCATACTAAATGCTATTTGGATATGCTAGACAGCTTTCAGTCATTTACAATAGGAGTCGTACAATCCCTTCAGACGGAAGTATTATTTGAACATCCAGATGACTCATATTTTGTTGTCCCTTCTCGAAAGAGAGGTGAGAGTCCAATACTTTTTAGTAAAGGGCCAGAACAAAAATTCAGCTATACGGATGATAGCAAAAATAACGATATAGGACGTCTCAAACTTCGTCGTTATAGTCAACAATCAAAAGACATCATTCGAAAGATGGATTATGACTTCAAGAATGGCCTCAATTATGGTAAAGGTAGACGAACTCCTGTTCGTATGGTTGTTTCGAAAGGAAAATCAGAGATGTACTACAGTACGACAAAAAGAGGTCTCGGATATACTTCACCTCCGGTCTTATCTCCAGAAGTCTCTGAATCCGATAGTGAGGAGTGCTCTAACTCTTCTGATTCCAGATCATGGGATTCTGATACCAGCATCGGTCAAGTTCATCGATTGATCGTATCTTCTAACATGGTCTCCACTGAACTCCCGGAAGGCTATGACGATGATATCAAAGAAAATCCTGAAATAGATTCTTGGATTCAACGAATGGACACCCAATGGGAACTCCGATTCGAACAACGAGAACCTCCTACCGAAGATCAATTGGTTCAAATTGACGTAGGAGAAAACGGGTCACCTCGTCTAATTTTCATCAGCAAGAACCTCCCAGAGGCAGATAGGCAAGAATTAATTCTTCTTATTCGAGAATACATTAATGTGTTTGCTTGGAATTATGAAGACATGCCAGGTTTAGATCCCAAAGTTGCTACTCATAAACTGAATATTTTGCCTAATATAAAGCCGGTCAAACAACAGCAAAGGCGATTCAAGCCAAAAATGATGGACGCAATTGATGATGAAGTCAAAAAGCTCATAGCTTGTGGCTTTATTCAAGAAGAACAACATCCTGATTGGGTAGCCAACGTTGTTCCAGTCTTGAAGAAAACTGGCAAAGTTCGAGTTTGCATCGACTTTCGGGATCTTAATGAAGCTTGTCCAAAGGATGAGTTTCCTCTCCCTATTACAGATGTCATGATCGACAACACTTGTGGGTTCGAAAGGATATCCTTCATGGATGGATTCTCTGGATATAATCAGATTCGGATGAACCCTGAAGATAAAAAACATACTTCTTTCCGCACTCCTCGCGGAGTCTACTGCTATATTGTGATGCCATTTGGTCTCAAGAATGCTGGTACAACTTACCAACGAGCTATGAGTACCATCTTTCGAGATCATCTGCACAAGACTGTCAAATGCTATGTTGACGATATTGCTGTCAAGAGTCGTCTAAAGGAAGATCACATCCAAGATTTAAGAACTATCTTCAATCTAATGCGCCAACATCAGTTAAAAATTAATCCCACCAAGTCATTCTTGGGTGTCTCTAGTAGTAAATTTCTCGGCTTCGTCATTACCTCTAAAGGTATACACGTGGATCCCGAGAAGATCAAAGCCATTCAAGAGATGCGTCCTTCACGTAACTTAAAAGAGCTACGAGGATTCCAAGGTCGACTTGCGTACATCAGGAGGTTCATTTCAAATCTGTCTGGATGCTGTAGACCGTTTAATCAATTAATGAAAAAGGGTGAATCTTTCGTTTGGACCGAAGAATGTCAACAAGCCTTTGATGATATAATGTGGTATCTGATGAACCCACCAGTCTTGGTGCTACCAATCTCAGGTATACCATTCTTAATGTATGTCCGTACTAAGGATCATTCATTGGGTGCTTTACTTGCCCAGAAGAACAAAGAAGGCCATGAATAAGCCATCTACTATCTTAGTCGTACTATGATCGGTGCTGAACACCGTTATAGTCCGGTTGAGAAAGAATGCTTAGATCTTATGTTCATTGTTCAAAAGACTCGGCATTATATCATTGGCCAAACCATTCACGTCATTTTCCGAGTTAATCCTCTTCGGATACTGATGAAGAAGCCCAGCACACTCAATTCTCGACTGGCTACATAGGCCATTCTGCTAGCCCAATACGACAAGGTTTATGTTCAGCAAAAATCTATTAAAGGTCAAGCACTGGCTGACTTTTTAGCAGCTCATCCTGTTCCGGAGACATCTAAGCTTTATGATAAAATTCGAGATGAAACATTAGAATCAAACATGATCTCTGAAGAATTTCCTACTTGGCGTCTGTTCTTCGACGGAGCATCCCGGATCGGATCAAATGGGACCATTGTTACAGGAGTTGGAATTGTACTAGTCTCTCCAGAAGGATTAGCTATCCAAAGAGCTTATTCCTTAGATCAGCCATGCTCTAACAATGTGGCTAACTACAATGCATTGCTTATTGGACTCCAATTAGCGAAACAGTTGGAAGTCGAATATCTTGAAGTCTACGGCAATTCTAAACTGGTTGTCAATCAGGTTAGAGGAACATACGAAGTTCGCCATCAAGATTTAGTACCCTATCATGAAGCTGCAATTTACATGGCTACATCATTCAAGGCTTTCTTCATTGAATATGTTCGACGAGCTTGTAACACTGAGGCAGATGCTTTAGCTAATCTCGCAGCAGTCTTAGCAATTCCCATCAAAAGACAACAAGTGGTTGTTGTTTCCAACAGAGAGTTGTTCTGCATTGAAAACAATCGCAACATTGAGTTCAGTAACTTCGTCGAAGTCAATGTTATCAATGAAGATTGGAGAGCTCCTTTCATCGACTTCATAGTTCATGACATACTTCCTGAAGATCCTAAGGAGGTTACGAGTATTCGTCGACGATCTCTTCGATTCTACTACAATCAGACTACCAAAACTCTCTATCGACGGACTTATGACGGCCTACTCTTGCGCTGTTTTGCTGGTGATGAAGCGAAGCAAGTATTGCGTGAAGCTCATGATGGTGTTTGCGGAGCACATCAACCCGGCCCTAAACTGCAAGATCATATCCGACAAATTGGTTACTACTGGCCCCCTATGGTATCTGATGCCATCGAATATGCAAGGAAATATCGAGCCTGTCAAATCCATACAGATTTCATCCATCAACCGTCGGAATTCCTTCATCCGACTGCTGCTTCCTGGCCTTTTGAAGCTTGGGGCATGGATATTATAGGTCCTATCAATCCTCCTTCTTCTAAAGGACATCGGTTTATACTAGCAATAACGGATTATTTCTCCAAGTGGGCCGAAGCTATACCTTTGGCTGAAGTCAAAACCAGCAGCGTCATCAACTTCGTCAAACACCACGTTATCTACAGGTTTGGTGTACCTCGACAAATCATTCACGACAACGGACCTCAGTTCATCAGTCAAAAGTTCACCAGGTTCTGTGACGATCATCGGATTGATAATTCGCTTCTACAGCTTACAACCCGGCTGCTAATGGCTTGGCTGAAGCCTTCAACAAGACTATTATCAAGCTTCTTAAGAAGTTTGTGTCTACTAACAAATGAAACTGGAGTGAAAAGCTCGGAGAATGTCTATGGGCCTACCGTACTACGGTCCACAACCCCACAGGCTGTACACATTTTTCTCTGGTGTATGGTTGTGAAGCAGTTATACCTCTGGAACTTCAAATTCCTTCCTTGAAAATTGCTATCGCTAACGAACTTACTACGGAGAACAATGATCTTCTTCGACTTCAAAAATTGGAGGCGCTTGACGAGAAGCGACTATTGGCTCAACAACATATTGAATTATATCAAGCCCGCATCTCGAAGACTTTTAACCGCAAAGTTAATGTCAGAGCCTTTCAGAAAGAAGAACTCATTCTAACAGTCAGACGTCCCATGACTATGACTCACATGAGAGAAGGTAAGTTCGATGCGAAATGGGAAGGGCCTTATATCGTGAGTAAAGTCTTCTCAAATGGAGCCTATCAACTCACAGAGCTGGACGGTCGAGTTGTAATGATGCCTATCAACGGCAAGTTCCTTAAAAAGTACTATGTATGAATATAAAAGGGATTTCTTGTAAATATGACAAGACAGTTCATAAATAAATTTTGATTTTATTTTACGATGTTACATAATATCAAGGACGAGAATCACTATCGTCCTTTTTAAAGACAGGACGAGGACCACTGTTGTCCTTTTCAAACATATAGTCGGCAAAAGAGCCGAGAACATCCTTGCTCAATTTTACTAGAAACGCGCAAGCGGCCAGCCTCATAGCATCCTCTTCTTCAGTCTTTCCTGGCTCAACTAGGAAGTCCAAGATATTCCGTGGCGGCTTGAGTGCAGACGAACCTTCGCCCGCCTCCGTCTGCTTTGGCTGGGTTGGCTCGGCGGGACGTTCCTCAGTGACTTCTTCAACCTTTGGGACAATCTCAGCCTTTTTGGATGCATCTTTAGACGACATTTTGTGTTAAAAGTGAAACTGATCATTCCATCTAAATTTCTGTTCTATTTACAGGCAGAGATTCTTGAGACTGTCGATTACGCGAATTGAAGCGACGTATTCTTCACAACATTCATTCCATTCATCCGACGGTTCACCCGTTCATTCCATTCATCTGACGGTTCATCCGTTCATTCCATTCATACGACGGTTCATCCGTTCATCCCGACGATTCATTTCGTTCATACATTCTGACGACTCATCCGTTCATCTATATCAACAACTTGTCACGTATTTATTACCTCTGATTAAGTTGTCTACCGAAATAATGATATTCAAAAAGAAAATTATATTCTGCCATGTCTACATTACCTCTGAGCAGATATAATGAATATAATTATTTTCTAAATCAAAAAATATATCATGTCCTGAACCTCTGAATATATTTTCTATCGCTATTATTTATATCCGTAATGGGATATGCAACAAATAATAGAGCCACAAAAATAGTGTCTTTTCATTGATCAAGATAAAAGACGTTACAAAAAGACATCACAAAGGAGAAAATACAAAAGGTTTTCTTTTACTCAGTCGGTGGGGTCATCAGATTAGCTATCTATTACTTCAAGGTTTGGAGTCGTTCTTCACGAGAATCCAGCACCCGCCTTCTAGCCTCCGCCATCCCAGATTCAGCGTCAAATGTTGGCAAGGTCACTAGTCGGCGAGCGATTTCATCTTGATGAAACTTGACAAACTCATTCTTCTCATGGGTCAGAATGTCTAGTTGCTGAACTGCTGCTTGATGCTGTGTAGTCTCTTCTTCAAGAGCATGTTGAACGATTCTCAACTCCTCTTGAAGTCGAGCAAACTCTGCCTTCAGATCAGCAACCTTCTTCTCTTTTTTCCCAGCAATAGACGCTACTATATCCATCTGAGAATCATACTCTGAAGATTTTGTGGCAAAAGTGTCCAAGAAAGTCTTGAAATCAGCTTTCGTGACCTCAGCTTCTCGAGTCATTCTTTCGAACTCGGCATTCACGAGTGGTTCTACCTCCCTTCGGTTAAGATCTTTGTAAAGCTTGATTGATTCCTCCAGCTCATCCAGCACATGTTCAAGGTAAGCAGCCTGAGCTTCATCGCCTTGATCTTGGATGCCGCCAATCAGATAAGAAGTTGGACTTCTGACAGTGATGAAACCAATATTTTCTTCCTCCATTACCTTTTCTACTAAAGGTCCTAAGGAGGTGAAGAAGAAATTGGTGAAAAAACCAACTACAAATTTATTGGTAGCTACCGCACTAGGTGTAGCAGCTATTCCTACAGAAGCTTCAGCAGCAGATGCTTGTGAAGGCGGAAGTTCGATTTCTTGAACATCGGCCGTAGCCTCTTTTGACAAAGGAGCCATTGTAGAGCTAGTTGCCCCTCATGGATGTTCTTCTGTGAAATCAAGTAAACATCATCAGTTTGCTGTCACTAAGGATTATCAGAAAAAAAAAAGATCAAAATGAAGGCAAGCTTACCAAAACTGGGTTTAGTGACAAGATTGTCATTTAACGGGATAGGCTGGAGCCTCGCAGAAGTAGTTTCAGACATTACTGCCTGACTACTTCCCGCTTCAGAGCCGCCTGATAAATGACGGCTGCCGCTGGCTATCGCCTCTGTCTGCACTATGTCAGTACATACTTGAAAAATCAAAGGAGGTTGAATTTTTGCATAAATGAAAGTTAAAACATCAGTCATCTGATCTATAAATGAAGATTATTACAATTAGCCAATACCTCTTTGAGTGGTGACAATAGCTTCCTCCGATACTACTTCATTAGTAGCATTCTTCTCCTGGGATGTATGGACATCAGCATCCTCTTCCAGAATTAGATAGTCATTAACATCCTCCGCCGATGTTTCTTCGTCATCTGCCCCCTCCTCTTTTGCTTCCTCATCATAACTTGCATCGACTGGATCTATGTCATGGAAGCCGAAATCACATCCATCCAGAGCTTCGATCATCAGTAGATCTTCTTCAGCACGACGCGATCTTGGTGTAGCTGGAAGATGAGCAGCTTCCATTGCAAGTGTGGAAGATGGCAATACTTCAACAGATGATTCCGACTCATTGATTGGTGTCTGCGACCTTGTCCCTTATCTCTGCACTGGTAGCTCCTTCTTGTGTATCTGTCACCTGCTGAGGCTCAGGAGCAGGCATCATAACCCCGGCGGTAGCACTTATCAGGGCAGATGTATGGATAGCTTTTGGGGGGAGTGGCCACTTTCTTTCTGAAAGCTATTTTCTTTCTGCGTAGAGGTTCTTCAGGGCTCTCTATGTCTGCAGCGTGTGTTTGTCTTTGGGTGGAAGTCAGGGTCGTCACCTCTTCTCTGTGAGCCGACTCAGCCTGTTGCCGAGACTGCGATCGAGTAGTGACCCTTTTTGAAGAGTCTACAGCGGTCTTCTTCTTAGAGACAGGAGAAGATGGTTCTTCTGCCTTCCTCTTCTTCTCCTTGATCAGAGATCTTACAACTTTCAAAGAAAAATGCAGCGGTTCGTAGACTTCTTCAGGGAAGTTGGCTTCCCTCGAAGCTTCTAGAGGCGCATCAGCCGGCTCGTGCTCTTCATCATTACCAGGAGGCAACAAAACAGGTGCTCCTTTTCTAAATTGTGTCACCGTCGCAAAACTGTCTGTTAAATTGAAATTCTCAGCAAAAGTATTTGCTGACGTATAAAAAATCGAATAAGTATACAGCATGCGTGGGCCACGGTCGTTCCTTGTCGGCATCGAGAACGTTGTTTTTGTGTCACGGGTATTGTAATAGGCCCAAGCCCGGGCTTCATCAATCAAATAATTTTTTCCCTGTAGGCATGTTATGGCATTGCCTACATGAAATTGGTCATAACCGAATTGACGTGCAAAACGGTTTGGGAGATAAGGTTCAAAATAACATTCATCTTCGAACCGGTATACTAGATGTGATGACCGAATTGTCCTCAGCCAATCGAAGGTGGTACGGCCCAAGGGTGGCACTCTCCCCGAGTCGATCATGTTTTTCGGTACATATTCATGACCGACTGGAGGTGGAACACAGTAGAAGTTCCATCCTTTGTCCAGATTCAAGACTCGCCTGCAGTCTTTCAAAGTGGTATAGATCCACTTACATCCAGAATATCTTCTTAGAAAACTGTCGCTTACTGCTCCCATAGCAGGGTTCATTAAAGAAGGATGGTGTAGAAGCAGCCATCCAAACAGATATGTATATGGCAGTTCCAGCCGAGAAAAAATGTCCCTTTTTGCTTTTTTCCTCGAATCATCGAATCAACGAAAAGACGGAGGCCGGCATTCATCCTGCATGTCATTGCTGACAACAAATCCATCCGGTAGCCGAAAACTAGACGGACGGCAGCAAACAGTACACCGCGATGGAAGCGGTCAACTGCACTGGCCCCAGGAACGACATATCGTCGAAGCCAGTAAGTAAGGAAACCTGCCAGTTGGGCTTCCTTCGACATGGGCCTGTAACCCATCCTCATAAAGCTCTCGACGATGTCTCCTTCCTTGAAAGGAGGATACTGAAGATCATCCTCAATCTTGATATCCATCTCGTTGTGCGTCTCCATCAACTCTATCACCTCGCTATTGCTAAGCGGTTTAAAGAAGTTAGGATTGCAGTTCTTATGTTCTTTCGTCTTCTTCTCAATAATGTGGTTGAGGAAAAGATACGACAACCATTTAGTAGAATAGCAAGTGCCGGCCGTGCCGCTCTTGTAGTATAGAGAACAAATTTTGTAATGGCAGAGTAGCTCTTCAAAAATAGCTACCATGTCGGCATTCTCCTGGCACAGTCTGTCCAACTCATCATTTGTCGGGACAAACTCTTCATAGGGGATATCCCCCATCAGCAGATTAGAGATGTACTTCGTCTCATGCAAGGCTAATCCAATTTCCCCGTACGGCGTTATGAAATTCCCAGTCCTATAATTATATCACTCCGCCAACGCAAGAAATAGATGTGGATTAGGGGGAAAGCCATAGACAGTGGCGTATACTGCCTGATACAGATCAATTTCCTTGAGCCGATCTTCAAATTGGACCAATATCCAATTGGCCACACAGATCCACCTTTTATTGTTCGGGTTCACAAGATCTGTCAACCGCAGATCTTGGTCCGGATACCTCCCTTCCACCTTCGCAAACTCATTTGCGAATATTGGAGTTCTTACTGGTAGCAGCAGAGAAGAATCCTCCGACGGGATGCAACCGGGTTTTCGTCCTCTGAGTAGGGAGCTATGTCGCTCAGAAGAACTGTAGAACACATATTTATGGTCTGGCCCTTTCTTAACGCATATGTTACCCACGCGGGCCTGTTGCAGCGGAGTTATGTCCCACTCCATCCTTCTGGGGTAGCTCGCAAAGGCATATCTGGCCAAAAGAAGACATCTGGAGATCTCTGGCAGAAGTATCGTCTTCTCGCCCCTTTGGAAGATTCTCTGTTCCATGCATGGCCTTAGCTGAGAATTCTTGTCAAAAGCCTCACCAAACAAGAACAGAGGTTTCTTATGGGTGACAGTATCAGCAGTCTGAAGAGGCTGCCCGTTCATCAGACACAATAAAGTAGCATTATCTTGCGCAGTCAGGACAGCCTGCCGAGATGAAGGTAAAGCATATTGAGGAAAAGACACATGTGAGAGATCTTCCTTGAATTCTGATTCAGACAGAGATCCTGCAAGAACCTCACAGTTGGGATCTTCTCTGAGGTTAACTGCATCAATAAAGAGACAAAGATTAGTATGTGCAAAAGAAATCAAAAACTTCTTCACAGTTCATCAAATTGCGCTGTGTGAAACAATCTATCAGATTGCGCCAGCACAGCCAACATGCGCAAGACATCAGATTGCGCCAGTAAAGCCAACGTGCGCAAGACATCAGATTGCGCCAGCCTACTTGCGCAAGACATCAGATTGCGCCAGCCTACAATGTGAAAATCGATGTATTGTGCTGAACATTTTGTCAGCGCTTTCCAACCGATTGCGCAAAGATACAGTTTTCATAAAAATGAAAACTATTGTACATGCAGCCGAAACCCTAAACAGGGTGGCGCAAATGGTTGAGAATACCATCAATCTCTAAAAAGAGAGAGGTATGAAGGTTCGAAAACATCAAAAACCCTAAAAAGGGTTTCGATCATGGTTCGTCATTTACCTTGAAGAGCTGGGTGGCCCGTCTCATGACGAGCTACTAGTGGTGCAACACGAGTCGAAGGTTCGGCAAGGGCCTTTTCCTTCTCAGTGGCCGATCGCTTGGGCGCCATTTGATGTCGACGACGAGAGGAGGAAGAAGAAGTCGGAGTATGAGGGGAGTTTCTTTCTCTTGAGAAATCGGAAGCTAGTAAAGATTAAAAGAATAGAAGATGAAACTATTTATAGTTTTCTCACAGAAACGTAACAATTGCCTCCAATTGCGCCACGAAAGACGGAGCTAATTCCTCCAAACGTGCAACCAAAGCACAACTTGATTTCAAATTCGAAATTCAAAGTATTTCGAAACTTTGAATATTTTCAAATTTCGAAAACTTTGAAGGGGGTCTTGTAAGTCCTAAAAATCAAGTTGCATCTATCAAATAGGCAGAGAAGTCTAAATTGCGCACCCTTCAATGAACTGCGCTGGAGACAGACTGCGCTACAAATCAAACGCGCGAGGCTGGACTGCGCTAACACCCAAGCGTGCTACGCTGACGTGGCAATGCTATCATTACCTGACAAGAAGATCAAATCTTCTGACAGCCTGAAAAATGAGGAGTCTGTTCATTTCTTGTGCAGCACGGCGCTCGAGAATAGCTGTACAGTCCAGCGCAGTCTGCCAGTCCAACCTCAGCACAATTTGACCAAGTCCGAATCCCAGCGCTATCTATTGACTAGAAGGAAGCGCAGTCTGAAGCTAGCGCTATTCAAGTGGCACAATTCATCAAACTTGTTGAAGATAACTGATATTTATTATGTGGCTTACATGCCATCAATTGCTCGCCACGTGGCAACCGCCTGTACACGACCAAGTATATTTCAATCAAACAATGCCACGCGTCTGAATACGGTTAGCCCACGATCGGGCAACTGCCCAATAGCCAGCGCAGTTTGCAGTATGCGTAGTCTGTCTCCAGTACAGTTGATTGTGCGCAATCCAGAATAACTACAAAATAGTTATTTCTAGAACTCTATAAATAGAGTTTCAAGTTCTTCATTAAAGGAGATCATTATTCAAGATCATCAGAGATCAGGAGTTCTTGTCCAAGTGCTGCTGCATTCTTCAGAGGCTATCATCTTCAAAGTTCACATCGTCCAAGGGATAAAGCGATCGTCTTCAGATCGGATTCCTATAGTTGTAATTTCCCAGAATTCATTGTACTTTTGTACTATTCTTTAAAGTTTGTGAAATAAAAGACTTTTGTTTTTGCAAACAGGGTCGTGAATTTCTATTTGTGTCAAACCTGCCAGACTATTGTCACAAGGGGTCTAGTTAAACCAAGCTTCAAACAAATGATTAGAGACTCACAACATTTGGTCTCTTGAGGATAGGTAGTCTCCTAGGTTGACATTTTGTCTAAGGGTAAAGCCCTAATCATTCTCAAATTCAGAAGGCTAGGAGGTCCCAATAGTAGTTTGAGGGTCAAGCGGAGAATGAGTAATTCAAGGCAAGGTTCTAGTCACATGGCTGGCTGATA
>JANAVB010002237.1:0-50247 GCA_029216955.1 Iris pallida | reverse complement strand
ATGAGGAGGAAAAGAATTTTTCTTATTGTCAATGTGTAAGGTTTCCTCTGTGTCTATGTCGTCTTTATATTGATGACTTTGATTATCAGAAGATAAAGTCATTCTTTCAATAAACTTGAGCCATATACTCGAAAAGGAAATCTTCATTGATATCAAAAAGTACAGAATGATCAATATTTACATCATTTACAATTTGATTGCTACGCTTCGGATTAATCACTAGTGGACTATCATCCGTCTTCTGCATAGATTTGCCAAGATTGACAATCAATGGAGGTTCTGGATCATTCGTACGAAAAGTACGCCCTTTGACCTTGATCACAAGAGGTTGAACTTGGCTTTTAGCAGGAACATTCACTGATTCCTTAGATGAAGCTTGAGTTCTTCCTTTAAACTTGATCATCAAAGGTGATTGTTGACAAGTTGGGGTTGGATTCGCCCTTTAACTTTGATATTCAAAGGTTGCTCTTCTGCCGGATCTTCATTAATTGACTGATCTTCAGCAGATGATTGATCTTCAGCCATATCTGATATCTCTTTCACATGCTCTTGTTTGTAAAGCTTTGAGTCGGAAAAATAGGCTTCGACACCCTTGAAAGGATTGATATCAGTAAACTCAGTCTTTACAACCCCTTGGGAATTCACGTACTTGAAGCATTGGTGGAGAGTTGAAGGCAGGATGTTATGCTCATGTAACCATGGTCTTCCAAAAAGAATATTGTAGGATACATCTGAGTTAATAACATAAAATTTTGCCATAGTTCGAAGATCACCAATCTGAATCTTCAGACGAATCTTCCCCAGTGGTTTGCTCTTTCCAGAATTGAAACCAACAACATGGTACTAGTGTAAGTCAGATCACTAGTAGGAATCCTCAATGGTCTTAGCATACTTTGAAGAATTATGCTAATGGAAGACAGGATCAATATAAATTCTGTCAACTTCAATGGATTCAATATATCCAGTGTAACACAAAGGCCTATCATGCTTGTTATGCTTCAACAGCATATCTTCTTATGTAAAGGTGATGTTGGGAATTGCTTCCATCACACTATAACATTGTGGACATGACACTGGTATATTGTCAGGAGTTTTGAGTTGAGCTAAGCAGGAATCAGCTTGCAGCAAAGCCTCACTCAAAGTTTCGCGACTTTCTTTAGAAAGGCGAAGTAACTCGAAGATAGATAATCTTGCCGGAGTATTAGCTAACTGGGCCAGAATATCAAATTTATAGGGTTTCATCACCACCCCCTGACTAGAAGTAGACTTCAACGGGACGTCGAAGCGTACCGCTTTTTGTTTTCCCTTTTCAACCACGGCAGGAGCAAGAGATGGTTGAGTTGGTGGTGTTTCAATATTCTCAGCTTCTTTGGAGGATCCCTCATAATCTTTGTGGTACTCTTTTCCAGATCTTGTACTAGCAAAAGTTTCTTCTTCAGACTCAGAAGAAGAAAGTACCATATTGCAGGATTTAATCTTCCTTTCCTTAGCCTTCTTCTTATGAGGATTGTTATAAGGAACCTCAGAACCCAATCCAACAGTGGATTTTTGACTTTGAATTTGTAAAGGAAGTCGTTTTCTTTATCATAATTCAAACCTTCTGCCTTTTGAAAGTCATAACCCATCTTCTTCATGAGAAGGATAGATTGCTGACTGTACAAGTGAGTAGGCAGTAGATTTTTAACAAGTGGTTCCATAGAGGAAGAAGAAGAGATCTTTGTAACTACAGGAGAATAAGGAATAAACGTCTCTGTAGCTACGAGAGGAAAAGTATTCGGCATACGAGGAAAAATTCCTTTAGGAGCTTTTTTATAAGCAGCGAAGACTTGTTGTGCCCTGTATAAGGGAACACTATTCATGGCTAGCCACTGCTGATGAGTAAGGTTGAGCTTGACAGGAGGAGCCAGACTTGAAGGACATATGTTTAATCCTCTCAATCTATCTTCCAAAGGAATACCATCCCATAGATGATCCGAGTCATCAGGATCTGGAATAACATGAGAAATCATGTTGCGGGTTTTGACTTTCTTACCTTTCTTGGATTTTGAAGTTTTACCCTCATCTTCCATTTCAGGTACTAAGTCAGGATGTACCCACATAATTTCACTATTCTTTAGTGTAAGAGGCAACAACCCTTCATTTTTCTCTATGGCAGGCGGGATATTCACAATCTTCATCGTCGCCTTTGGAATTGGGACAATTCCATCTGGTACTTGTTGTGGAGGAAAATCTCCAAATTGAAGAGAAACCATATTGGTTGTAACCGTATGGTCATCATTGGTTAAAGCAATAGCACCACCATTTATCAGTTCTTGGATTTTCTTCTTCAAACATAGCAAGCGCTGGTAGGATGATTAATGTATCTAAGATAGATACAATATTTAGGATTGTCAGTCAGATTCACCTCATTAGGCCTCTTTGGCTTTGGAATCTGGAGTTTACCACTCTTCACCGGATATTAGAATATCCCTGGGATATCACTTTCGTCAAAAGAGTATTCTTCTTTTGGCCTGAAAGATTCTTGATTATTCGGCGTCGTTTTATTCTTGGAAAGTTTGACCATAAGAGTGTCTTTTCCTTTCATATTACGATTGCTGGAATTATTACCAGATTACTTTTCTTTCCTTTATCCTCAGAGGCAAAAATCATCCCATGTTCACGAGCCAACCTACCATTGGTCTCGGTAAAAACTGCTGCTATGATAAACGAAGCCCAATCTGTGAATTAGGAACCCGTGAAGACCGCGATGGATGGTCGCAGATTCATCTTACATGTATCAATCAGCGCTGAATCTGGCATACCAGGGGGCATCTTTAGAGTCGCTTGTCGAAAACGTTCAATGAACGTCCGGGTATCTTCTTTCTCCTTTTGCTTGATTTCTATTAAGGAAGACATGTTCATGTCCATACCTCCTTCATAGAAACGGGAGAGAAACATTGCCTTAAATTCGTCAAAAGACGAAATGCAATTGTCGGGTAAACTACGATACCAGTCGTAAGCTGAACCCGTCAAGCACCCAATGAATAGTCTAGTGCGAAGAGCATCATTTTTCTGCAAATGTACAGTCATAATATCTAAGTAATTGATATACTGACTAGGAGAAGCCTTTCCATCAAACAATACCATTGACTGTGGCTTGAATTTCGGTGGAAAGGGTACATTATTCCAATGAGGAGGATAAGGTTGCTTAATCCCTAACCTCTGGAGTTGATCCTTTTACTTCAAAACTTCAAACTGTGCTTGGAGCTCACGCACTGCTTGAATGGCTTCGCTGGTTTGTGGAAGCACATTTGATTGAAAAGTTGTTGGTTGTACCGTAATCCCCACCGGAGATGGTACATCTTCTGGAATGATGGGATCCGGAGATGCAGAATTTTGGTTAACATCAGGCTCTTGGATATTCAAAGGTATATCAACCCCTTGGCTATCTTGAGTTGGTAATGCTACTTGCACTGGTGTTACAATTACTGGTTGAGCAGTTTGTTGAGCCGTTATTATCTGGTGCATGCTTTGCATCATGTTAAGCATGTCTTTCAATGATTGCTCAACGGCAGTGAGACATTGTTCTGTGTTAACAGATGACGTCTCTGGTTCGTCTCCAATAGCGTAGGATTCAACCTCTCTTGAAGATACAGAAGGATTAGTATAGAAGTATGAATCAACACTATCAGTTTCGGACTCAAGAGATTGAGTACCCCCAGCTTCAGAATCAGAAATCTGTAATTGTCTTTGTCTTCTTGATCGAGTATTCTGATATACTCCTTCAAAAGAATCAAGAAGTCTGTTTAATTATTGTTGACCTGGGGTTTGGGACGTATTTCGTCTAGGACGTCGTCCTCTGTTGGTGTAAGATGCCATATTGACTGATGCAGATGACAACTCATCAGCTTGTTGTTGGGGCACATTAAAATTCAATCGATCAAAAACTGACCGTCTAGAAGCCGAGCAACAACATTTGATCACAATCTGGTGACACTCATAGTGATGATTTTCTTTGGGGAGTGTCACGGGAGATTTCTATTTTTACGCTTTTGCATTATCAATTCACGTAAATCAGAAGGAGTAGTCTTTTTTATTACATTTAGGGTAGCAAAACGTTTAGTCCCTTGTGTATAAAGAAGATTACTGACTGCATTCGCAGAACCAAACTGTACATTTCTACGCGTTTGGAGTTGAGTGCGCAAATCTTGAGATTTTTGAGCACGAAGGACTCCATTTTTATTGCGTGTGATTTGTAGGTTTGGTACTTTGCGTGGAGCAGTATAAGAAGGTTATTGGTGTAAAAAAGAAGCTTTACCAACAACATTTTTACGTTGTATGCATTTAGGTACCTTCACATTAGATGTAAAACATCGTTGCAAATTTTATCTACACTGTCACAGACAGGAGACTTACCTTTATGCGTAGAGCGTAAAAATTGATTATCTACCACGTCACAGACGGGAGATTTTCCTTTACGCGAAGAGCATAATTTTTGTGTGTCTACCACGTCACAGACGGGAGACTTATTTTTACACTTAGAAGCACAAGCATTAGATTCTACCTCATTACAAATGGGAGACTCGTTCTTATGCACTGAGCGTAAAATTTGGTTTTTACCCACTGGGCGTAAAACCTGATTATCTTCATCGTCACAGACGGGAGATAACTTGCCACACTTAGAGTGCAACGCTGAAGTAAGGATTGCCTCGTTACGAACATGAGCCCCTACGATAGGAGTGGAAAGAATTCCCTTGCCCTCAGAAGCAACAGAGAGATCAGAAGCTATTTTGGATTTAGGAATCCAAACTTTTTGTGCTTTGCCAGATTTTTGAACATTGGAGCAGCGAGAACCATCCCCAGTTCGGAGCATCTCTTCATAAGCAGTCTGGTCGAAGTGTACAACCAGAGTCTTCTTTGTCGATCCAATTGACACATCATCATACTGAGCAATTGCCTCCTCGTCAGAGGAGAAGGTCGTCCTCAGCAGAGTCGCCATTTTTGTTTCACTTAAGAAAATGCCTGGAAATCGGATTTTGAAAATAAAACGAAAAAAAGTACAAGAAGTACAAATTTGATTCTGGGATGTATTGCTATGGAAGTCTGATCTGTAAATGATCACTTTGTTCCTTGGACGATACGATGATGATGAAGATCACTGCTAGAAGATGAACAATTGGAAGAACTAAGTCACCAGAAAGGTATCGACGCAGTTGGGCACTGATGGCGAGGCGAATGCTTTCCTGCTTTGCATCACTCGATTCTGGAAGAAAAGTTGAAGAAGAATGCTCCAAAAAATCAAAGTCTCTGGGCTCTGATCTCTATGTATTCTCTCTCTCTCTCTCTGTGTGTGTCATATGAGAAAAATAAGTCTATTTATAGACTTGGCTTCTTGTGCGTAAAAACTCAACAAAAGTTTCGTCTTTACGCTAATAACTGCCACCCATGACTGAAGTCATCTGCACACGTTGACACGTGTCCCATCCTTTCAATAAGAATAGGATGCACGTACACACGTTCTTCGAGATGTGTAGCATAAAAGCCATGTAGGCAAACCACGTTCCAAATTGGTGAAGAAGAATAGGGCGTAAAAACAACCCAAAATACTCTGAGCATAAAGTAGTAGACTAGGCGTAAAATAGCCCTGACGTGGACTTCCCGCGTAAAGTGGTTGTTAAACAACCTTGAGCATAAAGTAGCCCTAAAAACTTTATGCACACGTCAACTTTCGAGCGTAAAAACTCATACAGTCTCCATGCATAAAAGAAGCCATACTGTGAGCGTAAAATAGCTCAGTCCACATACTAAACGACAACATTGGTCTCTGTGTAAAATAAATCCCTTCGAATTCTGTGATATATGCCATCATTAAATCTTCATGTCAGACTTTGCATTAAATGCAAGACTTGACAACTTTGCCCAGCGTAAAGTGGTTAGCCTGTCTTAGGCGTAAATCATTGGCTTGACCCTGGCGTAAAACCATTGGCTTGACCCTGGCATAAAGTGATTAGCCTGTAACAATAGATCATGTTGAGTGGAATGCTTCTATCTCTTTGACTCACTCCATGAAGTACTTTTTACGCTCCAACATCTTCCAGAGAGTTTTTCTCGAGCTTCAAATTTCAGATCCCAAGCTAGTTACAATCCTCTAGTCGATTTGCCAGTGCGGTGCGGTCTAGAAGTTTCAGAGTAATTGTAATCAGAGGCTTGATAGAAGATTCAACTCTTCACAATTGAAGTTGGACGAGTTCTTCGTATCAAAGCTCGCGTTGTAGAAGTTGCAAGGACTTCGTAAGAAAACCTGCGGTTTTGCCAATAGTGGATTCAACTGGTAGCAAGAGTTCTACCGACTGGAGTAGTCCTCAACAGAGGAAAACCACTATACATCGCTGTCTTTGCGTTTGCTTTCTTATCTCTGCCTTTAGATTATTTAGTTGTGATTATTATTTTGTGATCTTGCTGCTAACATTTTTAATTAGTATTATTCCGCTACCAACTCTATTCACCCCCTCTAGAGTATTCTGCTTTACGATTTCCTTCCTACAAACTTATCTCTACTCATGCACCAACGTACCCCAAGTCCTTGGTTTACCAAGATGCCATGTGCCAAGCCCAACCTATATACCACATAAACTAATACCCACATAATACATTGGTATATCAATATAATACATATTGATATATACAACACCCTATCATTTATTAATGAATTTACACTGCCCTAAGGTAACACCAATTACATTATCTATATATATGTATAATCTACATAGCATAACATTGTCTATCATAATGTTATATATTCAAGCTATATGCACATAGGTCACTTTACAATGTACATATACTCACACAACTCAAAATACTTGATACCCTCACAAGCTAACCCCCAAATCTCTAGGACACTAAGACAATAACTCAATTATACATGTACTGACACCCTCTCATCATATTCTAACAGTTAGCTCTCATACTAATAATGACTTACCCTTCACTGATACATAACTTCCTACATGTGGCCACATGCCTACTGCTGTCAGGTAAGGCCTATACATGTCTAAATAAGCTACTGCGACCAACCAAGACAAGCTGGCCATGATGCTGCCAAAACAATGTGCATTTGTTGCAACTAAGCTAATGAGGCCAAGGCAATGCCTTTTGCTGCTACTGCATGCTCTGTAAAACTCAAGCTAAGGCCAACCAAGACCTACCCAATTCAAGCCACATCTCAGAAACTGAGATGACCCTCACACATATATAGAACAAAACCAACTTAACCAAAACTGGAAACCAGGAAATAGGGACTGAACACATGTTCACCAAGGACTTAACCAAACTCTGAAAATAACTAAGCTCTTAACCTATGTTCTCAGGAAACTGAATTGACCCCAACTTAATGTAAAATAATAAACCCATTTCAGTTTCACATGCACTCCAAAATCTCAGTTTTATATAGGCAATTTCAGGTTCACATGGTATTCAGTTACTTAAATTCTCAGGTTTTAACTATCATTCCAGTTACCAGTTTAAACCTCAACTTACAACCAAATAAAATTTAACAAGCAACTAACGTATATGTATACACCACCTTAAATCCTAACTAATTTAACATTCAAAATCAGGAATAGGTTCATATATAACTGACAGTTCATATATCCAACTGAACCCGACTGATACATAACCTTTCCATTTCGAAACCATAATTTAAACCATTGAATTTAGAAATCAGGTATGCAGGTGTGTTAACCATATGTTCACGTGTCTAGGGGTGTCATTCGTGTCCACTAGAGCGGACATGAGGTGTCTGTAGGAGCGTAAAAAGTGCTTCACAAGAAGGGTCAAAGTGATAGATCAGTCTACTCAAATTGATCCCCTTTATGCCAAGGAGAGGCTAATCACTTTGCGCCTGTGAAAGCTGATCGTTTTACGCTTGGGTCTAAACTGATGGCTCTTTACGCCTATGACTAGCCAACTACTCCACTTACGCAAGGACAAGGCTGTCTAGTCTCGCATTTAATGCAGAACCTGACATGGAGATATTAATGATGGCATTTACCACAGAATCCAAAGGAATTTGTCTCATACAAAGACCATTGTTGTCGTTTATGTGGATCGAGCTACTTTACGCTCACTATATGGTTTCTTTTACGCACGGAGTTTTACACGAGTTTTTACGCTCATAAAACGATGTGTGCGTAAAGTCTATTTGAGCCATTTTACGCTCAAGGTTATTCAATAACCACTTTACGCGGGAAACCTATGATAGCGCTATTTTATGCTCATCTTACTGCTTTACGCCCAGAGGATGTTGGGGCTATTTTTACGTCCTATTCTTTCTGGCCAGTTTGGAACGTGGTTTGCCTACATGGCCTTCATGCCACATATTTCGAAGAACGTGTGTACATGTATCCTATTCTCACTGAAATGATGGGACGCGTGTCAACATATGCAAAGAATGACTCTGATCATGGGTGGCAGTTGTTAGCGTAAAGACAGATTTTGATGCTTTTACGCACAGAAGCCCCAGTCTATAAATAGACTGATTTTTGAGATATGAGAGAATACAGAGATCAGAACTTCGAGACATTGATTCTCCGGAGCATTCTTCTTCAACTTTTCTTTCAGAACAGAGTGAAGCAAAGCAGGAAAGCATTCGGCCTTGCCATCAGTGCCCAAGTGCGTCGATACCTTTCTGGTGACTTAGTTCTTCCAAGTTGTTCTACTTCAAGCAGTGATCTTCATCATCATCATATGGTCCAAGGAACAAAGTGATCATTTACAGATCAGACTTCCATAGCAATACTTTCCCAGAATCAAATTTGTACTTCTTGTACTTTTTCTCGTTTTATTTTCAAAATCCAACTTTTGTTTGGCAATTTTGTTAAGTGAAACAAAATGGCGACTCTACTGGGGATTACCTTCTCCTCTAACGAGAAGGCGATTGCTCAATATGATGATGTTTCGGTCGGTTCGACCAAGAAGACTCTGGTGGTGCACTTCGACCAGACTGTCTATGAAGAAATGCTCCGAACTGGGGGTGGTTTTTGCCACTCCAATGTTCAAAAGTCTCGCAAAGCACGAAAAGTTTGGATTCCCAAATCCAAAGTGGTTTCTGATCTCTCTGTTGCTTCTGATGACAAGGGAATTCTTTCGACTCCTGTCGTAGGGGCTCCCGTTCGTAACAAGGTAGTCCTTACTTCAGAGTTGCACTCAAAGTGTGACGATTTATCTCCCGTTTGTAATGGTGAAGATAATCAGGTTTCACGCCCACTGCGTAAGAATCAAGTTTTACGCTCAGTGGGTAAGAACCAAATTTTACGCTCAGTACATAAGAATGAATCTCCCTTTCGTAATGGGGCAGACTCTAAAGTTTATGCTTCTGAGTGTAAGAATCAGTCTCCCGTCGGTGACGTGGTAGGCCCAAATAAATTACGCTCCTCGCGTAAAGCAAAATCTCCCGTCTGTGATGTGGTAGATAATCAATTTTTATGCTCCACGCGTAAAGGTAAGTCTCCTGTCTTTGACAGTGTAGATAAAATTCATAACAATGTTTGCACATCTAATGTGAATGTACCTAAATGTGTGCAGCGTAAAAATATCGTTGGTAAAGCTTCTGTCCTACACCAACAACCTTCTTATACTGCTTTACGCAAAGTACCAAACTTATAAATTATACATCATGAAAATGGAGTCCTTCGTGCTAAATCTCAAGATTTACGCACACAACTCCAAACGCGTAAAAATGTACAGTTTGGTTCTGCGAATGCAGCCAGTAATCTTCTTTATACACAAGGGACTGAACGTTTTTCCACCCCAAATGTAATAAAGAAGAATACTCCATCTGTTCCTTCTGATTTACGTGAATTGCTAATGCAAAAGCGTAAGAACAGGCAATCTCCGGTAATATTCCCCCAAGAAAAACATCATTATGAATATCACCAGGTTGTGATCAACAGTTGTTGTTCGGCTTCAAAACGGTCAGTTTTTGATCGTTTAAGTTTTAATTCGCCTCAACATCAAGCTGAAGACCAAGAACATGAGCTGTCATATGCATCAGTCAACATGGCATCTTATGCTAACAGAGGACGACGTCCGAGACGGAACATATCCCAAACTCTAGGTCAACAACAGTTCAACTGGCTTCTTGATTCCTTTGAAGGAGTATATCAGAATACTCGATCAAGAAGACAAAGACGATTGCAGACTTCTGATTCAGAAGCTAGGGGTACTCAATCTTTTGAGTCTGATACCGATAGTGTGGATTCATACTTCTATACTAATCCCTCTATATCTTCAAGAGAGGTTGAATCCTACGCTATTGGAGATGAACCAGAGACGTCATCTGCTAATACGGAACAACGTCTCAATGTCGTAGAGCAATCATTGAAAGACATGCTTAACATGGTACAAAACATGCATCAGATAATTTTGAATCAGCAGACTGCTCAACCTACAGTAATCACTTCGGTGCCAGTAGCAGCACAAACTCAAGATAGTCAAGGGGCTGATATACCTTTGAATATTCAAGAACCTGCTGTTAATCAAAATTTTGCATCTCCAGATCCCATCATTCCAGAAGATGTACCGCCTCCGATGGGGGTTACAGTACATCCAACGACTATTCAATCAAGCGTGCTTCCTCAAATCAGTGAAGCCATTCAAGCAGTGCGTGAACTCAAAGCACAGTTTGAAGTTTTGAGGCACAAAGATCAGCTCCAGAGGTTAGGGATTAAGCAACCTTATCCTCCTCATTGGAATTATGTACCCTTTCCACTGAAGTTCAAGCCACAATCTATGGTTTTATTCGATGGAAAAGCATCTTCCAGTCAATATATTAATTAATTTAATATTATGACTGTACACTTGCAAAAAAATGATGCTCTTCTCACTCGAGTGTTCATCGGGTGCCTGACGGGTTCAGCTTACGACTGGTATCGTAGTTTACCTGATAACTCTATTTCGTCTTTTGACGAATTCAAGGCAATGTTTCTCTCCCGCTTCTATGAAGGAAGTATGGACATGAACATGTCCTCCTTGATAGAAATCAAACAAAAGGAGAAAGAAGATACTCGGATGTTCATTGAACGTTTCCGACAGGCTACTCTAAAGATGCCTCCTGGTATGCCAGATTCAGCGTTGATTGATACATACAAGATGAATTTGCGACCATCCATTGCTGTCTTCACAGGTTTCCAATTCACAGATTGGGCTTCGTTTATCATAGCAGCAGTTTCTGCCGAGACCAATGATAGGTTGGCTCGTGAACATGGGATGATTTTCGCTTCAAAAGATAAAGGAAAGAAAAGTAATCCTGGTAATAATCCTGGCAATCGTAATGTGAAAGGAAAAGATACTCGTGTTTGCTATTGATTGTAAAAGTACAAAACAATTATCGGAGGACTGAACTTAGACTCACAATACAAACTCGCTCGTACAAAGAAAGCCTAGGAACGAAAACCTAGGTACAGCAGTCTAAGTAAGATTATTTATTTTAGATTCTGGGGGATGACGATAGAGGCTCGGGAAAGCGACGGCCGCTCTGCCTTACTCCTTGGACGATCGGTACGCAGCCTTGACTCGGGAAAGATCTGCTTGGTCGTTGACGAAGAAACGCCTTCTTGCTCTCTCTCTGATTACTCTCCTGGCTTCTCTCTCTCTGTGTATATTCTCTCTCTGACTATGGGGGAAGTCTCTCTGTGTATACGTATTCTTCTTTGATTCTTTTTTTGTATATCTCCCTATATCATAAGGGAATGGCACCTTGCTATTTATAATAGTGGGATGTGATCGCTAGGGTTGCCAATAATTAGCTCTTGGAGATGGCGGTGGCCTGGGGATTGATCAATCCAGGCCGTTCGTTTCTGATTGTGACAAATCAGAACCATTAAGGGTAGATTACACCAAATCCCCATTAGCAATTAATGCTGATTGGCATAAATCTTCCTCATAATGATTCTCTCATATCTGCGAATAAATCAAATTTATTCTCCTGCCACGTGCCCCAGATCATTGGGATTCAACCCGATCTTGGATTGCCATAAATTTGGGAGATTGATCGGATGAGGACACGTGTCCTGAGAGCCAATGGTGAGACTGGAACCGCATGCAGATTGGGCCGCATGAGATTTGGGCCGCATGAATTTTGGGCCGCATAAGACTTGGGACACGTGTCAGGACTGTCTGGGCAGTGGCCCCCTCCTTCAGACTTCTGAACCATATGATGAGCCGCATGAACCGTATAATGGTGTGTCTGCTTGAGCCGCATGGGCATGATCTTCTTGAGCCGTATAGGGATGATTCTACTCGAGCCGCATGGGACAGCTTCACTCTGAACTGCATGGAAAGTCTTCACTTCGAGCCGCATAAGCACACCCATGTGGCAGGGCTACGTGGCATTTTATAGTTCTCGGAGGATCGTGTCAGAGATTTCTTTCTCTTCCCTAGAGATTCATCATCATGACAGAGTCATAATTACATGCTTTGGTGTCAGGTCTGTCAACTTTTCAGAGGGGTCAGCCGTCAAAGCAATTAATGCAGCATGGATCGGACAGGAGCACTGTCACGCCACGTGTCTTCTGAGCCGCATGGAATGCCTCCGGCCGTATAGCTCCTTATGTCGCATGACTCCCTGAGCCGCATGCATTTTCTGAGCCGCATGGGTCTTTCTTGGCCGTATGAGTCATTTTCTTTAGTATTTTCCATGCTTCTATAGGACCCCCTTCAAAGTTTTTAATTTGTAAAATTGAAATACTTTGAATAAGAAGCATGGCCGTACTCTTCTAACCGCATATGAAACCCTGACCGCATAGAGATCTTGGCTGCATAGATTGTTCAGCCGCATAGCTTCTCGCCACGCTATTATGTCATGCAGGCCAACCTTTTTGGGGCAGGATCCTAGGAATTTCTGACCTCTAATTAACTAGTCAGTATCGATAGCCGAAGAGTCGACTACTTTGTACGAAGCGTCGGTCTTGGTCCTCCTTTCTCTATAAATGGAAGGGTATTTAGAAGGATTTCTCTCTTAGACTCTTTCTGATTAAGATTTCTGTCTTGCTTTCTTCTTCCAACTGACAAACCACGATGGCACCTAGGGCTTCCAAGGCAGTGAAGAAGGTTGTGGCTAGGAGCAGGAAGTCGGCTTCGTCTTCAATTGTCGCACCTCCCGTTCGTCTTGACGTTCATGTTGTCGTCGAAGGTAAGGACTGTGCGGAAGATTGGGTGCTCTAAAACCCTAGAAGATGCTGCTCTGCTGCATTGCTTCGTGTATAATCATTTTGATACGAGCTTTTTAGATTACGTGGTCCGCATACACATCCTATGAGCCGCATGGAATATATTCCATGCCCAAGCCGCGTAAGAGTTGTCTTTAAACGAGCCGCATGAACACTTCTGAATATCTTCTGACTATTTTCATCATTTCTCATCACCTTTTTTTTCGTCTTTTGGTCCTTATAGTGTCTCCACCGAGTGCTGATATTGCAGTGGTAGTGGATCCGTCGCTCCCTGGCGTCAATCAGGGACCTTCCTCTGTTAAGAAGGAGACAATAAAAGAAGAATCGGAGCCTGAGAGGGACGACGTCCTCCCCACCGTCGAGACTGCTGAGGGTGACACCACTGGGAATCCTGATTCTCCCATTCTGGACAAGGATCTTCCTCAGTTGCACCCTTCATACGTAATGTGGTTGAAGGAGTTGTATACGCATTTTTGTAACTAGGGGTTTGAGGTGTCTTGTCTGTAATGAAGAACTTTCCTGTAACCGTGTGGATGTAACTAATTTCTGACTGAATGGAATATATATTTGCTTCACTCTTTTGCTTTGTAATAATCCTTTTATCGGGTCATTTTGCGTGGACCCATTGTCCCTAACATACCGTGGTTTTGGATACGGACAATAAGTTTAAAAGAAAGGAACCAATCATACTGACTCAGAGGTGCTGAGGACATGGTGAGCATGAGGGTTTCTTTGACGGGGGGGGGGGGGGTACATAGAATAACTCAGAGGTAATGAGGACATGGAAATTCTATGTAGGGGTGATTTGTTTTTGGCGGAAATGGGACGACTCAGAGGTGATGAGGACATGGTCGTCTTGGAAATTTGTGGATCCGTTACCTTTGTTGTGCACTGGGAGTGTAGGTATTAGATCATGAGGGAGGATCTCTTGTAGGAAGAAAGTTCAGCGGTATGATTATACATGACTTTCTTTCAAAAGAGTGACCGGGATGTAAGTTCAGGGGTACCGATGGGCACATAACTCGACAATCCATGAATGTTGGAATCAAAGTGTAAGTTCAGAGGTACCAGCAGGTACATAACTTGGGAATTTGGGATATGTTTATGGAAGAAGGGCATGAGTTCAGCGGTACACGCGGGTACATGACTCGAAAATCTGTGAATGTTGGAATCAAAGTGTAAGTTCAGAGGTACCAGCAGGTACATGACTTGGGAATTTGGGATATGAGTTCAGCGGTACAAGAGGGTACGTGACTCAATAAGTTGGAAAATTAGGAGGTTGAGTTCAGTGGTACCAGCGGGCACATAACTCGAAACTCTGGAAAATGTTGTTTAAACATAGTATTTCTTCAGGAACTTGCCATTGACGGGCAACATGAGCAAGTCTCCATTCTGCTTGGCGAGGCGGTAAGCACCATTGGAGAACACGGCCTCGATGATAAATGGGCCTTCCTATTTTGGCTGGAACTTGCCGGTGGTATTGTGAGTCATGACCATTAGCCTCCTGACTGCCAAAACAAGATCGCCCACTTGGAATGTTCTGACTTTGACCTTTTTGTTGAAGGCTCCTGAGATGCGTGCTTGGTATAATTCGATCCTTTGCTGAGCAAGGAGGCATTTTTCATCTAAGGCCTCTAACTCTTGTAGTCGACGTCGGTAGTTGTCATCCGTTGTCAATTGATAAGTGAGGGCGACTCGGAGTAAGGGAATCTAAGTCTCTAATGGGAGAACTGCCTCACTCCCGTACACCAGAGAGAATGGTGTATTCCCGGTGGCTGTTCGAACCGTGGTGCGATAAGCCCATAAGCACTCGCCGAGCTTCTCGTTCCAGTCACGTTTGTTGGAGGAGACAAATTTCTTGAGGAGTTTGATGATTGTTTTGTTGAATGCCTCTGCTAACCCGTTTGCTGCCGGGTTGTATGGTGTCGAAGCAACATTCTGAATGCGGTGTTTGTCGCAGAATCGGTAGAATACGTGGCTTATAAACTGCGGACCATTATCATGGATGATCCTTCGGGGCAGTCCAAAGCGGTAGATGACGTGGTGCTTCAGGAAGCTGATTACGTTCGAAGTCTTGACTTCGACGAGTGGGACAGCTTCTGCCCACTTTGAGAAGTAATCAGTGATCGCCAGTATGAAGCGATGTTCTCGGGAGGAAGGTGGGGTGATTGGACCAATGATATCCATTCCCCATGCTTCGAATGGCCAGGACGCCACTGTCGGATGTAGGAATTCAGATGGTTGGTGAATGAAGTCTGCGTGGACTTGGCAGGCCTTGCATTTTTGGGCATAATCTATTGCATCTGCCACCATCGTGGGCCAGTAGTAGCCCATCCGGCGAAGGCGGTCTTGCAGCTTAGGGCCAGGCTGATGGGCCCCGCAGACACCGTCATGAGCCTCTCGTACAGCTTCTTTGGCTTCTGCGTTCGACATGCACCAAAGTAGTAATCCGTCGTAGGAGCGGCGATACAGCATTTTCGTCTCTGTATCGTAGAAGAATCTGAGAGTACGCCGTCTGATAGAAGTAGCCTCCTTCGGGTTCTCGGGCAGGATGTCGTAGACCACGAAGTCTATGAATGGTTGTCTCCATTCTGGCGCTTCGTCGATCATCTGAGCAGAATAACTCGCCATGGCTTGAACGTTGTTCTTGGGGCAGACCAGCTCATGGCCGATTACATCGACCGAATGATGAGAGTGGTTTGGCACTGCTAGGGAAGCAGCCAGGCCTGCTAGGGCATCAGCTTCGATATTTTGGAGTCTGGGGACGTGTTCGATGAAGAATCCCTCGAATGATGAGATAATGTTGATCGCTATTTGGTGGTAGGGGATCATGTCTTCATGGCGGACTTCGTACGTCCCCCGAATCTGGTTGACGATTAATTACGAATCGCCGTATGCTTCAAGGTATTCTACCCCCAGTTCTCTTGCGAGTTGGAGGCCAATGACCAAAGCGTTGTACTCGACCACATTGTTAGAGCAGGGTTCCGTGAGAGAGTAGGCGCGATTGATCACTAGCCCGGTAGGAGAGACCAATACTACTCCGACTCTGACGACGATGTTTCCCTTGGGTCCGGTTCTTGAAGCGCCATCGAAGAACATCCGCCATATGTTATCGTGGGTGGTTGTATTTGAATCGACGACCTCATCTGGGATTTCTTCGTATATTCTGGATGATTTCAATCCTGGATGGGCCGCCAAAAAGTCTGCCAGGGCTTGACCTTTGATAGCCTTCTGCGGGACGAAGATCATATGATAGGGGGACAGCAATATCGCCCATGTAGCGAGGCGGGAGCTGAGTGCCCCTAGTTTGGTCATAAGGACCCTGAGAGGGTTGATTCGTGAGATCACATGTATGGTTTGCCCCGTGACATAGTGCCGCGTCTTTTGAATGGCGAATACCAGGGCGAGGCATTCTTTCTCCACAGTGGTGTATCGATGTTCGGGCCCGACCATCATTCGACTGAGATAGTAAATGGCCTGCTCGTGGCCTGCGTCGTTGTTTCGTGCCAGCAGGGCACCGAGGGAGTGTTCCATTGCTCGTACATAGAGCAGGAATGGTTTTTCCAGGGACCGGGGCTACCAGGACTGGAGGATTTGATAAATATTCTTTGATGTCATCGAAAGCGCGCTGGCATTCCTCGTCCAATACGAATGAGACTCCCTTCTTCATGAGGTAGGTGAACGGCCGGCATCGCCCGGAGAGGTTGGAAATGAACCTCCTGATATAAGCTAGCCTCCCTTGGAGGCCTCTATGTTCACAGAGATTTCTCGGGGGACCCATCTCCATGATTGTCCTCGTTTTCTCGGGGTCTACATGGATACCCCGTGCAGTGATGATAAAGCCCAAGAACTTCCCGCTGGATACGCCCAAGAACGATTTTGTAGGGTTCATCTTCAGATTGTGGGCTCGCATTAAGTTGAACACCGTTCTCAGGTCTTGCAGATGATCTTCCTTACGGCGACTCTTGACGGCGATGTCGTCGACATAGCATTCCACTGTCTTGCGCAAATGTTCTCTGAAAATGATACTCATGGCTCGCTGATATGTAGCGCCAGCATTCTTTAGACCGAATGGCATGACTGTGTAGCAGTATGTGCCAATCGGGGTTCGGAATAAAGTGTGCTTTTCGTCATCGGGAGACATCTTGATTTGATTGTACCCCGAGAACCCATCCATGAATGATATACGTTCAAAGCCGCATGTATTGTCGATCATGATGTCTGTGATAGGAAGGGGAAATTCATCTTTGGGGCATGCCTCGTTCAGGTTGCGGAAGTCGATGCAGATTCGAATCTTCCCATTCTTCTTGAGGACGGGTACTACATTGGCGACCCAATCAGGATGTTGCTCTTCACGAATGAAGCCGCTGGCTATTAGCTTGTTGACTTCGGCTTCGATCGCGTCCATGACGCCTGGGCGGAAGCGTCGTTGTTGCTGCTTGACTGGCTTTGCATCTGGCCGTATATTGAGTTTGTGGAGAGCAATGTCAGGATTTAACCCCGGCATGTCTTCATAGCTCCAGACGAACACATCAATGTATTCTCTGACAAGTTCTAACTGCGACTCTCGTTCTTTGTCAGTTAGGCTTTTACTGATAAAGATCGGTTTTGGAGAAGATTCGCTGCCGAGATCCACTTGTATGACCTCATCTTCAGTAGGAGGTTCTCTCAGTTGGAACCGCTTTTCCCATTGTGCGTCTAATTGCTAGGCCCATGGCTCTAGCTCAAGGATTTCGGGGATGTCTTCGTCTTCCTCGTAAGCGTCGATGAATGCCATGTTGACTGACATGACTTGTCAGAACACATCTTCGATGCTGGTATCTGAGTCGGAAGTCGGTGATCCGGTTGAATGTGACTGCCAGTCGCATTCTTCATCTGAGCTTTCAGGGGTCGTCGTAGGCGTTACATACCCTAAACCGCATCGGGTTTTGTTATAGTAGTTTCGTTGTTTGCCCGCCGGGGCCGGCGTCTTCAAAGGTAATCGTCGTCCAGTGCCGTAGTTCAGTCCTGGCGTTGTCTCTAGATCATACCCCTGTTTCTGCATGAGATATTTGGATTGAGGGCTATAGAGATACAGAGGCAGTCTTCCAGCATCTGACCCGAAGTCGACTTCTTCCATGGCGAGGGGATGCGGGTTGTTCGTCCGGCCGAAGATGATTGGGTGGTCCCCTCCCTCGATTATTCGGTAAGCGTCTTCTACTGGAGTAAGTTGGATAGCGGTGTACACATTTGTCACCTGTGTATATAGGTGAGTGCCTATACCGTGTTCCATAGCATACATTGTACATAGCTTATTGAGCTCGGTGTAGTTCAAAGATAACCCTTTATTGATGAAGTAAGGTATCTTTTCTAGAGGGATTACATCATCTGCGGAGGGAGCGTCAGTGTGGGCAGCCACATACTTGGCTAGCTCTGGTTCCTCTTTGGCTACCCCCTGTGTGAATGAAGATTGAGAGGGCGTCCTAGTCAGCTTGATCTTCAGAGGTTCAACTGACGGAGCGGAGCGTGGGGTTGTTGGTAGACTAGCAACCCCCAGTCCGGCACTTGATGTGGAGCGAGGGGTGGCTGGTTCGCTTGAAGTGTCAGACCTCACATCGGGGTGACGACCTTTCTTAGGCAGGCGTATCGTCAGAGGTCCATCGGAGGGATTGAGCTTCTCTGTTTGGGATTGACCGACTCTCGGCAATCTAATGGTAAGTGGCCCTGTCGTGGGTCTCGGTACCTGGCCGGACCTTGGCAGCCGGATTCTCAACTGCTCTTCCTGTGCCGAGAGGCTGATCGTGTCCTTACGCAGCGTGGCCGTAAGGGGTACGGAATTGCCTGGTGTGCGAGCCTGGAGGTGGATTGTCAGAGGTTCTTCTGATCCCGTGGTTGCTTCAACATTAGTTTGTTTACTTCCTCCTTCAAGGTGCCTCTTCGACTTTTCGTATAGGCAGGAGTCCGAGTAATAAGATTCGACCCCTTTGAAGGGATCGATGTCAGCAAATTCTGTCCTCACGAAGCCGTGCTTGTCGACATATTTGAAGCATTGGTGTAGCGTGGAAGGCACGATCATGTAATCGTGTATCCAAGGGCACCCTAAAAGGATGTTGTATGAAGTGTCGGCATCTATGATGTAGCAAGTGACTTCTGATTGGAGATCGCCAATCTGACATTTCAGACGGATCTTCCCGATTGGGTAGCTCCTGCCCGAATTGAACCCGCTGATGGTGGTGTTTGTAGGGGTCAGGCGATGCATCGGGATGCGAAGATGATGCAGTAGTCCTTTTGGAATGATGCTTACGGAAGACCCAGGGTCAATGTGCATCCGGTCCACCTTTATGTCGCCGATGTAGCCTGTGTAGTATAATGGGCGATCGTGTAGATTAGTCTTGATGAGCATGTCTTGTGGAGTGAAGACGATGTTGGGCATTGCTCCCGTACAGGCACTGTCTTGGAGGTCTGCGGGCTGATTTTCTCCCGTGAGGTTGACCTGAGCCAGGTACGCGTCGGCATTTTGAAGTGCATCGCTCAAGGCTGTACGGACATCCTTCGAGAGCCTCAGGAGTTCATATAAGGACAATTTGGCCGGTGTATTGGCCAATTGCGCCAAGATGTCGAAGTTGTAGGGCCTCTCCAGCCCCTGAGATGTTTCCTTTCGGAGGGATTTGTCGAAGCGAGTCTCCTTCGGCCTAGGCTTATCGGTCGTCGAAGGTTGAGCCGGTCCCGGAGCATCCGTGGTAATGGGCAGATGATCATCAGTCGAGTTTTCAGCCACAGGTTGAGATTGTGCTCCGGATCGAGTAACGATGGCCGTGACTTCCTCTTCATCTGCTGAGGTGGTACGGCAGGATCTGAATTTTCCACTTTTCTTTTTAGAAGATGGAGTGGACTGAGTTACCTCGTGGACTAGGTCCGGATGGACCCACATGATTTCCCCTCGTGATGTGGTGAGGGGTACTAGACCAGCAGCTTGAGCAGGTGGGAGATTAGCAATCTCCATCGTTGCCAGAGGGATGGGTATAACCCCGTCCTGGGTCTCTGTTGGAGGAAAGCTGCCGAATTGTACGGACACCATGTTGGCTGCCACGGTTACCTCCTCGAAATCGATGGCCAGAGCGTTCGAATCGATGAGGTTCTGGATATATCGTTTCAGTTGGTAGCAGTCGTGCGTAGCATGGTGGACGTAGCGGTAGTAATGGCAGAACTTTGGGTTCTCCAGATCAACCGGTCGAGGCTCCCGTCGTGGTGGAGGAAGCTGAATCCTATCTCCTTGTATGAGCATGTCCAAGATAGGCTTGACATGACCGTCTTCAAAAGAGTAAGTGATTTGAGGCCATTGTTTGTCCGCAGGTTGCGACTCAGGCTTCTGGGCTGTATCGGCCACCATAGCCTGCTTGCCTCTGTTGTCCCGGTTGTTGGAGGGGCTACCCCCATTGTCGTTGGTGGTGCTGGGACGCTTGCTCTTGTTCTCTCCCTCTGAGATATGTAATCCCAGTTGGCGAGCCTTCTTTAATCGTTCTTCGGCACTTGCAGCACTAATGATAAAAGCCTTCCAGTCCTTGAATTGACTCTCGCCCATCCAGAGACTGATTATTGGGAGTAGTCTCTTTTGGCAAATTTCGATCAAAGAGGAGTACGGGTTGCCAGATGGTAACTTCATTACGGTTTGACGAAACCGCTCAATGTAATTCCTCGTCAGCTCTTTCTCTCCTTGAATGACGTCCATGAGGGTAGACATCATGACGTCCTGCCCTACCTCATAGAACCTCTCCAAGAACAGGCGTTTGAAGCCAGCGAAGGAATAGATGCAATTGTCCGGCAGGTTGCGGTACCAATCGAATGCGACTCCTTCCAATGCCCCAATGAATAACCGTGTCAGGATAGCGTCATCATGGGGCAGATGGTCGGTAGTGACCTCGAAGTAAGTGATGTACCGACTTGCTGAGGTCTTGCCATCATAGGGGTTGATATTGAACGGCTTATATCTTGGTGGGAATGGAACATCCCTCCATTCAGCAGGATATGGTTGCCGTATTCTGAAGTCTTGAGAGTTTTCTCTGGCGTGGAACATGGCTCGGAGCTCTTGAACTTCTCTCCTTACTTCTCGGGTCTCATCTGTCGCAGTCGGAGCCGTTACTTCGGAAGGATTATTGCCCGGGTTCGGTGCCGCCGAATTTGAATCTACGTTGATTGGGGGACCCGTGCTTGTCTGGCCAGGTGTCACCCCCTGCAGATTAGGAAGCACAGTTTTGATCTCGTCAATAGACTTGACCAAGGCGTGCAATATGGCCTCCAAAGTGTCGATGCGCTGGCGATCACCGGAACCGCCTTGATTGCTGTCTGTCATGAACACCGTCTTCACATGAGGAGTGACGGAAGGAGTGGTGGAGGATGTCCCCTCCGAGTCGTACCCGTGCATCGAGAAATCATCAGGATATGTGGGGATGTTCTCTTCAGGTTCAGACTCGGAAGGAACACTACCCCCGGCTTCGGAGCTTGCTTCGTCTAGGATGTCCTTGGGGACGTCTGTATCTGTTGTATCCGTCGGAGGATTTGCTTCCTCCAGTCCGTATTCCTGGAATGTCGGATTGTCGTGGATGTTTGGAGGAGTGCTACCCCCAGTTCCGACGACCCCCAATGTTGCAGACGACGAACTTCCTACTGCAGTAGTTTTCGTCTTCGAACGGGTGTGTTGGAATACTCCAGTGGAGGATAACCCTTTAGACGACGGTTTCTTAGCTGCAGTAGTTGACACCTTTGGGCTGGAGATGCTCGTTTTCTTCCCTCTTCCCTTGGCGAGAACTTTCTGCGCGGACTTGCAGGAGACAATAGGAGGTGCCTCATCTTCTGAGCTCGGGTGATGTAGTCTTTGGAAGACGGATGGCCGGTCTTCCGTCACCGTCGCGTTGCTGCAACAGCAGTTGACGATGATCTGGGTGCATTGATGTCCGTGTGAGGGCTCTTTACACCTTGAAGCTCCTTCTCTTTTCTTGCGTTTGTGGAGGATAACCTCACGCAGGTCAGAGGAACCACTTTGTCTGTTTGCCGCCGGGGGCTGGACTTGAGTGGTCTTATACAACTTCCCATCAGAGGCCCGCGTGATAATCAGCAGGACGCCCCAATAGTCAGAGGTTGGGGCAGTCGTCTGGACTTGATGAGCCCGCGCTGCCCTAGACTTCCTCCTTTTAGCACTTGTGGGTGCGTAATAGGAGGAGTCTAAGTCGAATACCACAGAGTCTGGATTATCATCCAGAGAATGATCAGAGTCAGGACCGCATGAGAGCCGGTCGAAGACTGATCGAGAGAAGCATGGGACGGATGCTATACGGCTAGCATTGGGTACCGTGTAGGCTGTCTGCATGCGGCTGTCTTTTGTAGGATGAGTCTTTATGCGGTTAGGAGTCACGACCGTGCAGGCTGACCGTATGCGGTTGGCATCTATGGCCGCATGGGTTTTCTGCAAGCGATTGACTTTAATAGCCGCATGAGTCTCATCCGTGCGGTTGGCAACTGTAGCCGCATAAGTTATGCGGCTGACAGATGTGGCCGCATGAGTTTTCTTTATGCGGTCGGCGGTTGTAGCCGCATGGGTTTTCTCCCTACGGTTAATACTCTTCTGCGGCTCGGATCGCGTAGAGTTCCTCTTTGCCCCTACAAGTCCAGCATCATAGTGTTCTCTTCTGCCGGACTTGGGGACAGCAGAGTTGTCTACGGTCTGAAGTAGGGCCGCAGGGGAGTCTTTCTCGCCATCTTGAGCAATAGAGAGCACCTCATCAAGGGCTTGCGGAGGAGCAAATGATTTTGGCCTCCACTCTTTGCGAGCCTTTATGGTACGGGTGCGCTTCTGGACCGGGCCAGTGCTACCTTCAGAGAGCATCTCTTCGAACGCCTGTTGGTCGAAGCGTACGACCATCTTCTGTTGTGTAGAGCCAAGTTTGGCTGCGTCCGATTGCGTCACCAACTCCTCAACCGTGGAGAAGTTAGTCCCCAGCAGAGTCGCCATCATGTTTGCCATTGATTGTAAAAGTACAGAACAATTATCGGAGGACTGAACTTAGACTCACAATACAAACTCGCTCGTACAAAGAAAGCCTAGGGACGAAAACCTAGGTACAGCAGTCTAAGTACGATTGTTTATTTAGATTCTGGGGGTGACGATAGAGGCTCGGGAAAGCGACGGCCGCTCTGCCTTACTCCTTGGACGATCGTACGCAGCCTTGACTCGGAGAAGATCTGCTTGGTCGTTGACGAAGAAACGCCTTCTTGCTCTCTCTCTCTCTGATTACTCTCCTGGCTTCTCTCTCTCTGTGTATATTCTCTCTCTGACTATGGGGGAAGTCTCTCTGTGTATACGTATTCTTCTCTGATTCTTTTTTTTTGTATATCTCCCTATATCATAAGGGAATGGCACCTTGCTATTTATAATAGTGGGATGTGATCGCAAGGGTTGCCAATGATTAGCTCTTGGAGATGGCGACGGCCTGGGGATTGATCAATCCAGGCCGTTCGTTTCTGATTGTGACAAATCAGAACCATTAAGGGTAGATTACACCAAATTCCCATTAGCAATTAATGCTGATTGGCATAAATCTTCCTTATAATGATTCTCTCATATCTGCGAATAAATCAAATTTATTCTCCTGCCACGTGCCCCAGATCATTGGAATTCGACCCGATCTTGGATTGCCATAAATCTGGGAGATTGATCGGATGAGGACACGTGTCCTGAGAGCCAATGGTGAGACTGGAACCGCATGAGATTTGGGCCGCATGAATTTTGGGCCGTATAAGACTTGGGACACGTGTCAGGACTGTCTGGGTAGTGGCCCCCTCCTTCAGACTTCTGAACCATATGATGAGCCGTATGAACCGCATAATGGTGTGTCTGCTTGAGCCGCATGGGCATGATCTTCTTGAGCCGCATAGGGATGATTCCATTCGAGCCGCATGGGACAGCTTCACTCTGAACCGCATGGGAAGTCTTCACTTCGAGCCGTATAAGCACACCCACGTGCAGGGCCACGTGGTATTTTGTTGTTCTCGGGGAATCGTGTCAGAGATTTATTTCTCTTCCCTAGAGATTCATCATCATGACAGTCATAATTACCTGCTTTGGTGTCAGGTCTGTCAACTTTTCAGAGGGGTCAGCCGTCAAAGCAATTAATGCAGAATGGATCGGAGAGGAGCACTGTCACGCCACGTGTCTTCTGAGCCGCATGGAATGCCTCCGGCCGCATAGCTCCTTATGCCGCATGACTCTCTGAGCCGCATGCGTTTTCTGAGCCGCATGGGTCTTTCTTGGCCGCATGAGTCATTTTCTTTAGTATTTTCCATTCTTCTACAACTCGTATGGTCAATCTTTCCAAGAACAAAACGACGCCAAGTAATCAGGAATCTTCCAGGCCAAAGGAAGAATACTCTTTTGACGAAAGTGATATCCCAGGGATATTTCAATGTCTGGTGAAAAGTGGTAAACTTCAGATTCCAGAGCCAAAAAGGCCTAATGATGTGAATCTGACTGACAATCCCAAATATTGTATCTATCATAGATACATTAATCATCCTACCAGTGCTTGTTATGTCTTGAAAAAGAAGATCCAAGAGCTGATAAATGGTGGCGCTATCACTTTAACCAATGATGACCATACGGTTACGACCAATATGGTTTCTCTTCAGTTCGAGGATTTTCCTCCACAGCAAGTTCTAGATGGAATTATCCCAATTCCGAAGGCGACAATGAAGATCGTGAATATCCCGCCTGCCAGGGAAGAAAATGTAGGATTGCTACCACTCACACTAAGGAATGGTAAAATCATGTAGGTACATCCTGACTTAGTGCCTGAGTTGGAAAGTGAAGATAAAACTTCAAAATCCAAGAAGGGAAAGAAAGTCAGAACCTGCAACATGATTCCCATGTTATTCCAGATTCCGATGACTTGGATCACCTATGGGCTGGCCTTCCTTTAGAAGATAGACTGAAAGGACTGAACATTTGTCCCCCAAGTCTAGCTCCTTCTAACAAGCTCAAGCTTACTCATCAGCAGTGGCTAGCCATGAATAGTGTTCCTTTATACCAGGCACAACAAGTCTTTGCTGCCTATGAAAAAGCTCCAACAGGGATTCTTCCTCGTATTCCGAACCCTTCTCCTCCCTTAACTACAGAGACGGCTATGCTTCATTCTCCTGTAGTTGCAGAGGTTCCTTCCTCTTTCTGTGTTGGAACACCTGTCCAAAGTTTACTGCCTATCCACTTGTATAGTCAGCAATCTGTCCTTCTCATTAGAAAGATGGGTTACGACTTTCAAAAGGCAGAAGGTTTGAATTATGATAAAGGAATACGTCTTCCTTTACAAATTCAAAATCAGAATTCCACTGCTGGATTGGGTTCTGAAGTTCCTTGTAACGACCCTCACAAGAAGAAGGCTAAGGGAAGAAGACTAAATCCTGTAATATGGTACTCTCTTCTCCTGAGTCTGAAGAAGAAATTTTTGCTGGTACAAGATCAGGAAAAGATTACCACAAAGACTATGAGGGATCCTCCAAAGAAGCAGAAGATGTAGTGGAAACTCTACCAACTCAATCCTCTTTTGTTCCTGCTAAACCTTCTGTGGTTGAAAAGGGGAAACAGAAGGCAGTACGCTTTGATATCCCATTGAAGTCCGCTTCCAATCAGGGGGTGGTGATGAAGCCTTACAAATTTGACATTCTATCTCAGTTAGCCAATACTCTGGCTAGACTATCTATATTTGAACTGCTTCGCCTTTCCAGAGAAAGCAGAGAGACTTTGAGCGAAGCTTTACTTCAAGCAGATTCATGCTTGGCTCAACTCAAGACTCCTATAATATACCAGTGTCATGCCCGCAATGTCATAGTATGATGGAAGCAATTCCCAACATCACCTTTACACAAGAGGATATGCTATTGAAACACAACAAGCATGATAGGCCTCTGTGCTACACTGGATATATCAGATCCACTGAAATTGACAGGATTTATATTGATCCTGGGTCTTCAATTAGTATAATTCTTTAGAGTATGCTAAGACCCCTGAGGATTCCTACTAGTAAGCTGACTTACACTAGTACTACGATAGTCGGTTTTAACTCTGGCAAGAGCAAACCACTGGGGAAGATTCGTCTGCAGATTCAGATTGGTGATCTTCGAACAATGGTAACTTTCTATGTTATCAACTCAGACGTCTCCTATAATATCCTTTTGGAGAGACCGTGGATTCATGAGCATAATATTGTACCTTCAACTCTCTACCAATGCTTCAAGTATGTGGATTTCCAAGGAGTTGTGAAAACTGAGTTTGCTGATATCAATACCTTCAAGGGTGTCGAAGCCTATTTTTCTGATTCAAGGCTTTATAAACAAGAGCATGTGAAAGATATATCAGACATAGCTGAAGACCAATCACCATCTGAGGATCAGTCTATTAATGAAGATCCACCAGAGGAGCAACCTTTGAAGATCATAGTCAAGGGACGAATCCAATCCCAACCTATCAATGATCAACCTTTGATAATCAAGGTTAAAGGAAGAACTCAAACTTCATCTAAGGGATCAATAAATATTCCTACTAAGAGCCAAGTTCAACCTTTCATGATCAAGGTTAAAGGACGTACTTCTTGTATGAATGATCTAGAACCACCTTTGATTGTCAATCTTGGCAAATCTATACAGAAGACGGATGATGGTCCACTGTTGATTAATCCGAAGCGTAGCAATCAGATTGTAAATGATGTAGATATTGATCATTCTGTACTTTCTGATATCAATAAAGATTTCCTGTTCGAGTATATGGCTGTCAAGTTTATTAAGAGAATGACTTTATCTTCTGATAATCAAAGTCATCGATATAAAGACGACATCGAGCCAGAAGAAACTTTATACATCGATCATAAGGAAAATTCTTTCCCTCCTCATACAGATGTTGGACCATATGCTCAAAGGTTCCTAACATCTTCTCCTTATCTTCTACCCGTGGCCGCTTCATCACAAGCTTCATGGTTCCGTCTGATAAGAAAAAACAAGCGTCAAATTGTGTTTGGCCTGGCTAAAAATATTCCTGTTGCTCAGGCAGATGAGCTAAAGAATAAAGACAAGGGAAGAATCCGAATTGACAAGTATAGTCAACAATATATCAAGATTATCCAGAACATGGGATATGACTTGAAGACTATGCAAGGTCTCAATCAAGGCAAGGGCAGACGACTATCTTATATGGTGATCCATTTTACGAGAAGACTCGTCATGGGTTGGGATATGATCCGTCCCACATGTTTAATGACGATATACAAGAAGAATTATCTTTTAGCTCTTCGCAATCATCAGATTTGAATGAAATTCTATTCATTGAAACTGATATGTCTCGTTCCTCATGTTGTAAATCTGGGCAAATATTCTCAGTCAATATGGTTCAAGCCGATGATAAATCAGAGCCATTTGAGAATGATCCTTGGGCTCAACAGATCGATACTCAATGGGAACTTCATTTTGAACAGCGACAGCCACCTACAGAAGATGAGGTTATCCAGATTGATGTTGGAGATGGAATTACGTCTAAACCAATATTTATCAGTAAGAATATTTCTGAAGATGAAAAGGAAGAGCTGATAAAACTTATCAAAGATTACATTGACATCTTTGCATGGAGTTATGAGGATATGCCAGGGCTAGATCCTAAAGTTGCTACTCATAAACTCAATATTATGCCTAATGTCAAGCCTGTAAAACAACAGCAACGGCGCTTTAGACCAGATATGATGGATGCAATTGAAGCAGAAGTCAAAAAGCTGATTACATGTGGCTTTGTTCGTGAAGAACAACACCCAGATTGGGTGGCCAATATTGTTCCTGTTATGAAAAAGAATGAAAAAGTCCGAGTTTATATAGATTACCAAGATCTTAATACGGCTTGTCCAAAGGACGAATTTCTACTTTCCATTACTGATGTCATGATAGACAATACATGCGGTTTTGAACGTATGTCTTTCATGGACGGATTCTCAGGATACAACCAGATCAAGATGCATCCAGAAGATGAGAAGCATACACCTTTTCGAACACCCCTTGGGGTTTACTGCTATACGGTTATACCGTTTGGTCTTAAAAATGTCGGTGCCACATATCAACGGGCTATGAGCAATATCTTTCAAGAACATCTACGAAAAATAGTTGAATGCTACGTAGATGACATTGCTGTTAAAATTCGGTCAAAGAATGATCACATTCAGGACTTGAAGACAGTATTTGAATTGATGCGCCAACATCAATTGAAAATGAACCCTACTAAGTCTTTCTTAGGGGTTTCTAGTGGCAAGTTTCTAGGATTTGTCATTACCTCTCAAGGTATCCATGTTGATCCTGATAAGGTTAAAACAATTCTTGAAATGCGTCCTCCTCGTAATCTGAAAGAACTCCGTGGCTTTCAGGGCCGTATTGCTTATATCAGAAGATTTATATCTAATCTTTCTGGGAGATGTCAACCTTTCTCCCGTCTATTAAAGAAAGGGGTATCTTTCGTCTGGGATGAAGCGTGTCAAAAAGCCTTCAATGACATTAAGCAATACCTTACAAACCCGCCTGTTCTGGTACCCTCCGGTGATAGGAAGACCATTTTTTCTATATATTCGGGCCTTGGATCATTCGCTTGGCGCTCTTTTGGCACAAAAAAGTGATATGGGTCATGAACAAGCAATATATTATATGAGCAGAATGATGGTCGGAATCGAACACAGATATACTCTTGTGGAAAAGGAATGTCTAGCTTTGGTTTTTGCCGTCCAAAAGATAAGGCATTATGTCACTGGACAGACTATTCATGTCATCTCCAGAATAAATCCTATTCGGGTATTGATGAGAAAACCGAGCATTCTTAATTCCAGGTTAGCTACCTGGGCGATGTTGCTCACTCCTTATGACATGATTTATGTGCCTCAAAAATCAGTGAAGGGCCAAGCGTTAGCTGATTTCATAGCTGCTCATCCTATACCTGAAACTTCGAAGTTATATGAAGACATTCCAGACGAGGGTAGTGGATTGTAACATGACTCTGAAGAATGATATATGGCAATTATATTTTGATGGAGCATCACGAGTGGGACCTAAAGGCAATATTGTCTCTGGTGTAGGAATTGTCTTGGTTTCTCCTGACAAGATGGTCATATACCGTGCCTATTCTCTTAATGAGCCATGCTCTAACAATGTAGCAGAATATAATGCTCTATTTGTTGGTCTCCAAGTAGCAAAACAATTGGATATTGAATTCTTAGAGGCTTATGGAGATTCTCAATTGATCGTTAATCAAGTTAGAGGGACTTATGAAGTCAGAAATCCTGATCTCATCCCCTATCATCAGGTGGTAGTCGAGTTGGTCCTATCATTCAAAGGATTCTTCATTGAATTTGTACCAAGTTCTCAGAATGTGGAGGCTGATGCTCTTGCCAGCTTAGCTGCAGACTTGGCTGTCCCAATCCGAAGGTAAAATATAATACTTTGTTGGACCGAGACTTATTCTGTGTGAAAAGTAATCTGTATATTGAACAAAGTTTTGTTACAGAGGCAAGTTCCCAGCAGAAAGATTGGAGAACTCCATTCATTGATTATGCAGTTCATGGGATTTTGCCTGAAGATCCTAAAGAAGCTGCATCAATTAAGAGACGATCGTTTCGATTCTATTATGATTCGTCTTTACATATGCTATATCGTCGTTCATATGATGGACTCTTGCTGCGCTGTCTCTCAGAAAGTGAAGCCAAACAAACACTGTGTAGGCTCATGATGGTGTCTGTGGTGCTCATCAACCGGGTCCAAAATTGCAAGATCGCATTCGAAGAATGGGATAATTGGCCCTCTATGATAGCAGATGCTGTAGACTATGCCAGAAAATGTAAAGCATGTCAGATTCATGCTGATTTTATTCATCAGTCGTCTGAATTTCTACATCCTACAGCAGCCTCCTGGCCCTTTGAAGCTTGTGGTATGGATGTCATTGGTCCTATTAATCCTCCTTCTATTAAAGGACATCGGTTCATATTAGCTATAACAGATTACTTTTCTAAGTGGGCAGAAGCAGTCCCCCTTGCGGAAGTGAAAACATATAATGTGATCAGTTTCATCAAGCACCATGTCATTTATCGCTTCGGGATTCCTCGACGGATAATTCATGACAATGGTCCACAATTTGCCAGTCAAGCATTTTATCGATTCTGTGATAAGAATCGAATTCAGAATTTGGCTTCTACGGCTTATAATCCAGCTGCTAATGGTTTAGCTGAAGCTTTCAATAAGACAATCATTAAACTTCTCAAAAAGTTTGTCTCTTCTAATAAACGTGATTGGAATGAGAAACTTGGAGAATGTTTATGGGCTTATCGAACAACAGTCCGGACTCCTACTGGTTTTACACCTTTCTCATTGGTTTATGGATGCGAAGCTGTTCTCCCATTGGAAATCCAGATCCCTTCTCTACGAATAGCCATTGCTAATGAGCTAACTACAGAGAATAATGATCGCTTACGACTCCAGGAACTTGAAGGATTGGATGAGAAGCGTCTTCAAGCACAACAGCACATTGAACTATATCAAGCCCGCATATCTCGAACTTTCAATCGTAAAATTAAAGAGAGGGTATTCAAAGTTGGCGAACTTGTATTAGCTGTTCGGAGACCGATGGTGATGACTCATAAAAGTAAAGGGAAATTCCAAGCAAAATGGGAAGGCCCTTATGTAATTGAGTCCATATTTTCCAATGGCGCCTATCGATTATCAAAGCCCATGGAGATCTGCTCATGATGCCAATCAACGGCAAGTTTCTTAAGAAATACTATGTATAAAAAAGAAGAAGAAAGGAGACAGAATGAAAATAAAGCTCCTTTTATTATTTTTGTTCGAAACAAAAGACTATAGACGAGGGCCACTCCCTTCGTTATTGAATACATAGTCGGCCAATGCATAGAAGGCGTCGTTTCCTGAACTCTTGAAAAATTTACAGACAGCCATCCTCGACGCTTCTTCTTCAGGAGTTTTCCCTGGCTCCACTAAGAAAGCAAGGATGTCTTCAGGCGGCTTGGGCGCAGAAGAGCTTTCACCTATTTTGGTTAAGCCTGATGAGCCTGATACAGGGGGCTCAACGGGAAATGTCTTAATAATGCTCTCGATTTTTCGGGGACTTCATTCTTTCGCCGGACATCCTCGGAAGACATTTCCAATAGAGGAGGAGGAATAAGAATGAAGGGTTACAAGCAATTCTCACCTATTTATAGAGGAGGATTACTAATGAACTAGTCTTTGAAATTGAAAACAACTTTTTATTTCCGAAAAGACTCGTCCGTTCATATTACCAGGTTCATCCATTTAATTATGGAATTGAATTGTCCTTTCTGTTCCCAAGAAATACGTTGATTCGTCCACCGTTTTGACGTTTATGCTCACAATATCTGTCTTCTTATTCCCCAGCTACCAAGGTTTGGTTAAGCTGACTTCTTGTTTCCTGGGAAAGGGATTTTATATCTTCTATTTTATCAATTGATTAGAAAGTGGGATTCGCTATTTATCATGTTTCCATGACCTCTGAATAAATATAAATCTGCTTTCTTTTCCTATCTATCACTTCTATTTTGACCTCTGCATAGATATTAATCTAATTTTCTTTTGAGTTCATATATGCTATTATGTCCATCACCTCTGATAGTATCTATACTCTAAAAGAAAATAAGATTTCATTTATCTATCATGTCCATATTACATCCAGATAGATCAAATCATTGATCATAGAAGAATCATCTTTCCATTCCATATCATCAAAAAAGTCTATTACATTTCTTAGACTTTCTTACAAATTATAATGGAAATCTCTTACATTCTTGGATTTTCATTCTATACACCAATGATAACCTAATAGAGATCTATTTCTTCTTTGATCTTCTTGGACGGGTTCGTTGTTGGTGGCAGTTCCTGACTGTCTGAGCTTCAGTGGCAACCAGAACAGCAGGAATCAAACTCTGGTCTTCTCTCTCACGAGAGGAGAACCCCAGAGTATGGCAGCCCGAAGGCGTGTTGCTGCCAATACAATTGGTGGATTAGTGGCGGCACCTCAAAGGAGATAGAATGTATCCAGCATTGGGATACGTTCCTAGTTCTGCCGTAAAGGAACTCTACTACCCGATTTCTCGGGGTAGAGTTGACTCCACCATCCAACTCTCCGTGTATAAAGGCTCTTCCTACCAACAGAGGAAGACCCTTCTATCTCACGAAGAGTTCTGAGTTGTTTGATTTGCGCGTCAAAAGCGCATGAGCTCCCTGATGTTGATGTCAGAAGAACGCTCCTCACAGCGTCAAAGTCACCAATGCCAGTTCTGAAAAAGCTCTTCAGCCAAGCTTCTGCAGAAAACAACGAAGAAAAAGTGTTTTATACAGAAGTATCATCGGATGCGTATTAAACGCTAACTGAAAACAGATGGCAGGCTTTTTACGCCAGTGCTTCAGCAAGGCTTTTACGCCAGCGATTCAGCAAGACTTTTTACGCCAGTGCTTCAGCAAGGCTTTTATGCCGTGCTTCACAAAGGCTTTTACCCCAGTGATATGACAAGGCTTTTACGCTATTTGATTCAGCAAGGCTTTTTACGCCAGTGCTTCAGTAAGGCTTTTACGCCGGCGCTTCACAAAGGCTTTTATGCCAGTGATATGACAAGGCTTTTATGCCATTGCTTCAGCAAGGCTTTTACGCCGGTGCGTCACAAAGGTTTTTACGCCAGTGTTTCAGCAAGGTTTTTTACGCCAGTGCCTTAGCAAGGATTTTACGCCAGTGCTTCAGCAAGGCTTTACGCTCGTAAAATAGCTGTTTTCAAACAAAAATTCGAAGACAGATATTTGCTTACGATCGACTTACCATTTGAGTCGAATGGTTTGGCTCTAATGGTGGTTGAATCAGCGTCTAATGACTGGGCATACAAAGGAACGCCGTTGGAAAGCTTCGCCATCCTCATTTGTTGGAGAACAACATCACAGAAAGTTATCTTCAGAGGAATGAGTACGAGAATATATAAAATATTCTCGGCTTTATAAAGGCTGAAGAAACTGTTCGGATGAGTCTATTTCAGGGGAAGATCCTATTTTAAGGTCCTCGTAACCACAAGACAGACGCCACGTGTCGATTTGTTTCTTGGGAATGAACAACCATAGAAACAGTTAAAATAAGTGTTGAACAGTTCTATCTACCAACAGATGAGGTCAACAGAAAATTTTATTTATAAAGGGGGAAGTGGACCCCTATAGATAAAAGTTTCGCAATACATAAAAACGTCATTTTTTCTCTCCTTCGTTGGGCTGACGAAGGGAGACACCTAGTTCATGTATATTGCGAATCCCGGAGCGGCGCATCAGATTAAGAAACGCTTCGGCATCTCCTGGCCCTTCGTACGCAGTTGGGGGACCACCATCAATGCGACTAAAGACTGCAGGAGTCACTCCAAAATACTCTAAAAGATTGCACGCTCGCTCGAAATCAAGCCTGGAGCTTGAAGCCTCTTTGATGGTAGTCTCGTTCTTCGGCGCCATGGCAAAACGAGGATGAATGTCAAGAATAAAGAATTTATCCTTATTTATACAAATCAAAACAACTCTTCACATTCCTCGTTGGAAACTGCTTACTCGGGAAGATGAAGAGACATTCAAAAGTTTCGAGAAAGAAATTATATGACGGTTAAGTATTGACCGACATTAATTTTCTTTTCTTTTGAAGAACACGCCGACTGTTGATATGCCCGCTTTACGCGATGATGGTTGCGTATCCCAAATTTTACGCTGGCAGATCAAATCTCAACTTTTACGCTTCTGTTCAAAGTGTTTCAAATTTTGGAGATATTTGAAAACTTTGAAGGGGGTCTTGTAGGAGCGTAAAAAGTGCTTCACAAGAAGGGTCAAAGTGATAGATCAGTCTACTCAAATTGATCCCCTTTATGCCAAGGAGAGGCTAATCACTTTATGCCTGTGCAAGCTGATCGTTTTACGCTTGGGTCTAAACTGATGGCTCTTTACGCCTATGACTAGCCAACTACTCCACTTACTAGGACAAGGCTGTCTAGTCTCGCATTTAATGCAGAACCTGACATGGAGATATTAATGATGGCATTTACCATAGAATCCAAGGAATTTGTCTCATACAAAGGCCATTGTTGTCGTTTATGTGGATCGAGCTACTTTACGCTCACTATATGGTTTCTTTTACGCACGAGTTTTACACGAGTTTTTACGCTCATAAAACGATGTGTGCGTAAAGTCTATTTGAGCCATTTTAAGCTCAAGGTTATTCAATAACCACTTTACGCGGGAAACCTATGACAGAGCTATTTTACGCTCATCTTACTGCTTTACGCCCAGAGGATGTCGGGGCTATTTTTACGCCCTATTCTTTCTGGCCAGTTTGGAACGTGGTTTGCCTACATGGCCTTCATGCCACATATTTCGAAGAACGTGTGTACATGTATCCTATTCTCACTGAATTGATGGGACGCGTGTCAACGTATGCAAAGAATGACTCTGATCATGGGTGGCAGTTGTTAGCATAAAGACAGATTTTGATGCTTTTTACGCACAGAAGCCCCAGTCTATAAATAGACTGATTTTGAGACAGGAGAGAATACAGAGATCAGAACTTCGAGACTTTGATTCTCCGGAGCATTCTTCTTCAACTTTTCTTTTAGAACAGAGTGAAGCAAAGCAGGAAAGCATTCGGCCTCGCCATCAGTGCCCAAGTGCGTCGATACCTTTCTGGTGACCTAGTTCTTCCAAGTTGTTCTACTTTAAGAAGTGATCTTCATCATCATCATATGGTCCAAGGAACAAAGTGATCATTTACAGATCAGACTTCCATAGCAATACTTTCCCAGAATCAAATTTGTACTTCTTGTACTTTTTCTCGTTTTATTTTCAAAATCCAACTTTTGTTTGGCAATTTTGTTAAGTGAAACAGTGTCCAACAGAGGAATTCATTTTAAAACAGCAACACAGTATCAGTGAGCTCGTGGGGATGTGTCGGCTAGTCTAGGACACGACATACGCATCCTTGGGTCTCGTGCACATGTCAGAGGGTATGTAGGGTATAGGGGTAGGTGTCTAGGTGCCTGCACAGTGTCCATGAGGTCGCATGTCCACGAACGAAGCGCGTATCAGTGGGGTATTTTCGTGTGTGCACAGGTAGTACAAAGTTAGTACAGGCTCGATTCCATCATGCACAGTCGACGAGATCCCACAAAATTTTGTGGGTAGGATGTCAGTCACTAGGAAAACATGTCTACCAAGTTTCGTGACCTAAGTCGCCATGTCGTGTCCGCTAGGAAACCCGAGCAGCAAGGCAGCCGCACGAGCCCCGTGCGGTATCTCGTACTGCGTGTCCAAGTGCTAAAACAGTGTCCAAACGTGCGTAAAATCGACTCAGTCGAATTGGGTTGTAAAATACACCTATTAGGCTACACATACATGTAATTAGTTTTCAAATTACTAAAATGCATTTCTATGTGACATTTCGTCGAACATGCATTTAAATAAACCGATACGTGTCCGATACGGACACGAAATGGACACGAATTCCTACCAAACTTGGGCTACACCTAGGGGAACCCTTAATGAATGCATCTATGAGAAGAAATCAGAAATTTACTAGGGGTTGTAGGATTTTACATATTGAGTGTTCAAAGTCAATGTAAAGAGCCTCGATTCGACGTCTTCCTCGATTTGCTACGGTTCAAACGTCCTCCAACCTCGCTAGCAAGCACCCACATGTCTCCTCTAATGTTGGGGATGATGATGCATTTGATTTGACTCAATTTAGACTTGATTTGGATATTAGGGGAAGGAATTTAGGGAAGAACTTTTAGGGTTCTAAGCAAGTGTAAAAAGAAGCTAAGGCTTTTGTTAATGTGACTTTATAGGAAGGGGGTGTTGATGGATTCCATAGATTAATTAGGGTTAGGTTTTAGGTCTAGATGAGTGTCTAGGGGCTGTCCACCCAATTCTAAGCTTTCCTATTGGTTCAAGGCTTCTTTTTACAAATATCTCAAAAGAAAATATCCTACCTTAATAATATCTAGATATTACTAACCTTGGCACTTAGTAGGAATGTTATAACCTTAATTCTAACCTCAAGACTAATCTAGGTTAGGTTAACTTCTAGGTTAAGGCTTAACTAAAAGACTAGCACAATATTTAATTAATATAAATTACAAATTCACAAAATTGTCAAAATGACCAAAATACTCCTAGGCTAAAAAGTAGTAATATGACATTCTAATCACATGACTATGCTTTCTTGGTCATGGTTTGTTTCTAGGCTTAGCAATTCTAGGGTTACACGAGTTAACCATCAAAATCACTAATCAATATTTTAAATAGTTTTAAAATAATTAAAAATCACCAAAATTCATAATATTATTTAAATATCATTATTAAATGATTATAATTACAAAATTTCAAAATACCCTCATTTGGAAAACTGGTGTTACAGTAGGGCTACACCACTATACGAGCTGTACGTCTGACGGAAGTAGCTGCATTTCTAGGCGACGAGTAGACTGTACTTTAGGCGACAGAGTCACTGTGCTTTAGGATGACAAGCAGACTGTGCTTCAGGCGACATAGTCATTGTGCTTTAGGGCGACAAGTAGACTGTGCTTATGGCGACGGAGTCATTGTGCTTTAGGGCAACGAGTGGACTGTGCTTCAGGCGATGGAGTTACTATGCTTTAGGGTGACGAGTAGACTGCATTTTGAAGACGAAAGAGCCACTATACGTCTAAGTTGAAGCGAGGGCTCTGTGTGAGGAAGTGAGGTAGTAGTGCTTCTTAGCCGAAGCGAGGGTACAGTGAAGAGGATGCGCTTCTGAGTCGATGCAAGGGTACAGTGGGGAGGCTGTGCTTCTGAATTAAAGCAAGAGCGCAGTGGGGAGGCTGCGCTTCTGAATCGAAGGAGCTGGTTTCTGTCAAAGTTTTTAAGAGCGATTAATCGCTGCTCTTCTTGATGGACGAGTCGGTCGTCATCTTCTTTAATTGTCGCCGTCTTTTGGAAAATTCAAGAAGTCTGCAACCTGGGACTCAGTAAAATGAGCCTATTAAATGAGGTTTGTTGTGTTGAGTTCTAGGTTCATCCCATTAATTTGGGAGTCTTTGACCGACATCCACGTGGCATGTTGGTTGAACCACACTCATCCTATGTAAAGGGGAGTTTTTCTGAAGAGTCGTCTACCTCTCTTAGCATTCCAAATGTTATGTTCGATCCTGACATAGCTTCGAACGGCCAATGGCCTTGCATAAGTCGATTGATGGTTGTGGATCCTTTCGTTCAAAGAAGTTGTGCCTTTATAGAAGAACTGCTGCTGAGTTTCGAGATGCACTTGGGTGTTTGGCATAAGGAGTTCGAACCTGAACAATGTTTTGGAAGTCTTCGACATCCAAGCTTTCGTATTTGCATTGGTTGCCAATCTGTAGATCCATAGGTTGTGCTCTACCCTGTTCAATGGCAGTGGCACGACCTGTGTTATGGACTGAGTTCTCACTCGTGTCAATGGCTTCTTCAGGAAGTGGGCCGCTCTGACAGCGCTGCGCGTCTGAGGGGCTGCACGTTGTAGAAGCATGAAAAAGAAGAGAAATATGATCCATGCGGCCAAGGGGCCACATGCGGCTGAAGAGCCCCATGCGGCTCAAACACAGAGTGGACTCCATGCGGCCAGCAGAGGGAAGCCACGTGTCCTTTTTAGAAAGGCTATAACCAGCGTCATTCAAACGCAATTAATGCCCTGATGGCTGACAATTAATGCTCTGACGGCTGACAGCTGACAGCTGACAGCCCCGACGAAAAGTAGTCATGATGACTGACACAAGAGCAACATCTTCCTAGGGAACTGAAGAAAATCTTCACAACTTCGAGGCTAGTTTATGCGGCCATTCTAGACGAGTTCATGCGGCCCGTGCAGAGAAACCTATGCGGTTCGATCATGAAGGTCCCCCATGCGGCTCGGTCGTGAAAGAAAAACCCATGCGGCTCGGCTATGAAGACTCTCATACAGCTCGGCCATGAAGACCCCCATGCGGCCCGGTCATGAACATATTCATGCGGCTCGATCATGATGACCTTCATGCGGTTCGAGTATAGAGACTATTCATGCGGCTCGGTCATGAAACCTTTCATGCGGCTCGGTCATGACGACCTTCATGCGGCCCAAATATGAACGCTCCTCATGCGGCTCAACAATGATGATAGAACACGTGTCCTAAAGATAATCAAATTTTGGGTCAGATCCCAATGATTTGGGATACGTGGCAAGAGAATGAATTAAAATTATTCATTCAGATTTGCGGATATCAGCAAATCATCATGATGGGGATTTATTACAATCAACATTAATGACTGACATGATTTGGCATAATCCTCATTAATGGCCCAGATCCTTCACGCTCAAGATTAATGGTTCAGATTGATCATTTACCAGGCCGCCGCCTTATTGAGAATGGGCAATCATTGTAAACCCTAATGATGCTCCCACTATTATAAATAGCAGGGTGCCATTCCCTTGCAAAAGAAGATACTGACAGAGAGAGATACGCACATACAGAGAGACACTCCTTCAATAATCAGAGAGAAAAATCCACAGAGATCAATCCAGAGATAGGGAAGCTAGCAGAGCAATACGAGGAGAGCAAGAAGAGCATTTCTTTATCAACGCCAACCATCTCGTCAAAGGAGCCATGGCTACATCCGATCGTCCAAGGAGTAAGGCAGAGCTGCCGTCGCTTTTCCGAGCCTCTATCGTCACCCTCCAGAATCAAAAATAAACAATTGTACTTAGATTGCCGTACCTAGGTTTTTGTCCCAAGGCTTTCTTTGTACAAGCGAGTTTGTAACGTGAAGTAAAAGTCCAGTCCTCCCAAAAACTGTTTTGCTCTTTTATATTTCATGGCAAACACGATGGCGACTCTGCTGGGGACAAACTTTTCCACGGCTGAGGAGTTGGTGATGCAATCGGATACAGCCAAGCTTGGCTCCACGCAACAGAAGATGGTCGCCCGGTTCGTCCAACAGGCGTTCGAAGAAATGCTCTCCGACAAGGGCGCTGGCCCGGTCCAGAAGCGAGCCCGCACAAAGAAGGCCCGCAAGGAGTGGAGACCCCGATCCTTCGTTCCTACTGAAGCTCTTTCAGAAATACCCTCTGTTGCTCAAAACGGCGGGGAAGACTCTCCCGCGGCCCCACTTCAGATCATAGACGACTCTGCTATCCCCAAGTCCGGCAGAAGAAAACATTATGATGCTGGACTTGCATGGGCAAAGAGGAACTCTATGCGATCCGAGCCGCATAAAGGTTCTAGCCGCATGGAGAAGACCTATGCGGTTACATCCGCCAGCCTCAGGAAGAAAACTCACGCGGCCACATCTGTCAGCCGTATAGCTTATGCGGCTACAGTTGCCAACCGTATGGATAAAACTTATGCGGCTACTGAAGTCAATCGCTTGCAGAAAACCCATGCGGCCACAGTTGCCAACCACATACGGCCAGCCTGTACGGTCATGACTCCTAGTCACACCAGAACAACTCATCCGTCAACTAAAGACAGCCGCATGCAGACAGCCTGTACGATTTCCAATCATAGCCGCATGGCGTCAGTTCCATGCTTCTCTCGATCGGTCTTCGATCGTCTCTCATGCGGTCCTGACCCTGATGGTTCTCTGGATGATAAGCCAGACTCTGTGGTATCCAACTTGGACTCTTCCTATTACGCACCCGTAAATGCTAAAAAGAAGAAGTCTAGAGCAGTGCGAGCTCACTAAGCCCAGTCAGCAACCCCAACCTCTGACTATCGAAGAGTCCCGCTGATTGTCACGTGGGCCTCTAATGGAAAGTTGTATAAGGCTACTCATACCATGCCCCATGTGCCAATGGGCGGGATAGCCATCAAGCATCTCCCAATAACGAACGGAGGCAAGCAGGCGGGAGGCCTACACTCTCGCGTGCTTGGAATTCCCGAGCCAGCAAAGCAAGTGACTTGCGTGAGGCCATCCTCCACAAACGCAAGGAAAGAGAAGATGCATCGGGGTACAAAGAGTCCTCCCACAGACGTCACTGCACCTAAGTCATCGTCAACTGCTGCAATAGCACGACGATGCAAGAAGACCGGCAGTCTGTCTTTCAAAGACTGCAACAGCCATCATCAGAAGACGAGGCACTACCCGTCGTCTCCTACAACTCTGCTCAGAAAGTCCTCGCTGATGAAAGGGACGAATGTTCCCAGCCTGAAGATCTCAACCACTGTGACTAAAAGACTGTCGTCTAAATGGTGCCCACCACCGGAGTTTTCCAAGGTACTCGCTCTAAGACAAAATCTGCTACAGGGGGAGATTCGTCGTCCATAACGCAGGGGTTGCTAGGACTAGGGGTAGCACCCCTTCGAGCCTCCACAGCAATCCGATGTTCCAAGAAGACGAGCCAGGGGAGACAACTCTCCCATCGGATACAGCAAACCTCGACGTCCCCGACGATATCTACGACTCCCAAGATGAGGCGAACTCGAAGGCTGGGGGTACTGTTCCCTCCGAGTCTGAATCAGAAGGGAACATACCCACATACCCCGATGACTTCTCACTACAGGGGTATGATTCGGAGGGCACTTCCTCCACCTCTCCGTCTATCTCTCCTCATGTGAAGACGGTATTCATGACAGACAGCAACCAAGATGGTTCCAGTGATCGCCAGCGTATCGACAGTCTCGAAGCCATATTGTTTGCTTTGGTCAAGTCTGTAGACGAGATTAAAGCGGCCCTTCCAACTGTGTAAGGAGGTACGCCTGGCCAAACAAGCTTGGGTCCCACAGTCAATGCGGACTCGAATTCGGCGGCACCAAACCCGGGCAACAATCCGCCGGAAACAACGGCCCCCACCGCCGTGGATGAAGCACGCGAAGCAAGAAGAGAGGTCCAGGAGCTCCGAGCCATGTTCCACGCTCGAGAAAACTCTCAAGACCTCATAATACGGCAACCGTACCCTGTATTGAGGGATGTTCCATTCCCACCAAGATATAAGCCGTTCAATATTAATCCTTATGATGGCAGGACCTCGGCAAGTCGGTACATCACGTACTTCAAAGTCACCATCGACCATCTGTCCCATGACGATGCCATTCTCACACGGTTATTCATGGGGGCATTGGAAGGAGTCGCCTTCGACTGGTATCGCAACCTGCCGGACAACTACATCCACTCCTTCGTCGGCTTCAAGCGCATGTTCTTGGAGAGATTCTACGAAGTAGGGCAGGACATCACCATGTCCATCCTCATGGACATCGTCCAAGGGGAGAAAGAGCTGACAAGGAACTACATCGAGCGGTTCCGCCAAACCGCCATGAAGCTGCCCTCTGGAAATCCAGATTCCTCCTTGATCGAGATTTGCCAAAAGAGACTCCTCCCAACAATCAGTCTCTGGATGGGCGAAAGTCAATTCAAGGATTGGAAGACGTTCATCACCAGTGCCACAAGCGCCGAAGAACGACTGAAGAAGGCTCGCCAACTGGGATTGCACATCTTAGACGGAGAGAATAAGGGCAAGCGTCCTAACACCAATAATGACAATGGGGGTAGTCCCTCCAACAATCGGGACGGCAGGGGCAAGCAGGCTATGGTGGCCGACACGGCACAGAAACCTGAGCCAAAGCCAGCAGACAAACAATGGCCGCAAATCACTTACTCCTTCGAAGACGGTCACGTCAAGCCCATCTTGGACATGCTCATACAAGGGGACAGAATTCAGCTTCCTCCACCAAGACGGGAATTGCGGTCGGCAGAGATGGAGAATCCAAAGTACTGCCATTATCATCGCTATGTCCATCATGCTACACACGACTGCTACCAGCTGAAACGGTACATCCAAAACCTCATCGATTCGAACGCTCTGGCCATCGATTTCGAAGAGGTAACCGTGGCAGCCAATATAGTGTTCGTACAATTCGGCAGCTTCCCTCCGACGGAAACTCAAGATGGAGTGGTCCCCATCCCTATGGCGATAATGGAGATTACCAATCTTCTACCTCCCCGAGATCCGGCTGCTGGTCTAGTACCCGTCACCACATCACGAGGGGAGGTCATGTGGATCCATCCAGACTTGGTATCGAAAGTGAATCGGCCCACATCGTCTTCAATCTGCAAGAAAAAGAATGAAAAAATCAGATCCTGCCACACAATCTCGGCAGACATCGAGGAAGCTACAGTCGTCGTCACGCGGTTCGGAGCGCAATCCCAACCTGTGGTTGACAATCCAACTGTAAATCATCAACCCACCACAACTGATGCTCCGGGACCGGCTCAGCCTTCGACGACCGACAAGCCTAGGCCGAGGGAGACTCGCTTCGAAAAATCTTTCCGAAAAGAGGCAGCCCAAGGGCTAGAGAGGCCCTAAAACTTTGACATCTTAGCACAATTGGCTAACACACCGGCCAAGTTGTCACTGTACGAACTCCTAAGGCTCTCCAAGGATGTTCGTATTGCATTTAGCGAAGCACTCCAAAATGCCGATGCCTATCTGGCTCAATCCAACCTCACCGGGAAGGACTCACCTATGGATCTCCAGGACAGTGCCTGCACTGGCGCGAAGCCAAACATCGTCTTCACTCCGCAAGATATACTCGTCAAAACTAATCTGCACGATCGCCCACTATACTATACTGGATACATCGGCGACGTAAAGGTGGATTGGATGCACATTGATCCTGGCTCTTCCATAAGCATCATCCCGAAGGGTCTGTTCCATCATCTTCGCATCCCAATGCATCGCCTGACACCTATAAGCATCGCCATCAGCGATTTTAATTCGGGCAGGAGCTACCCTATTGGAAAGATTCGTCTGAAGTGTCAAATTCGTGACCTCCAATCCGAAGTCACCTGCTACGTCATAGATACAGACACTTATTACAACATCCTCTTGGGGCGTCCGTGGATACACGATTATATGATCGTGCCTTCCACGTTGCACCAGTGCTTAAAATATGTCGACAAATACGGCTTCGTGAGGACGGAATTTGCTGATATAGATCCCTTCAAAGGGGTCGAATCTTACTACTCAGACTCCTGCCTGTACGAAAGGTCGAAGAAGCACCTTGGTGAAGGAGATGTACAAGCTAGTACCGAGATAGCCACAGGATCAGAAGAGCCTCTGACTATCCACCTCCAAGCACACAAACCGGGCAAGTCAGCACCTCTTACCGCCACTCTGCATAAGGACACGATCAGCCTCTCGGCACAAGAAGAGCAGATGATAATCCGGCTGCCAAGGTCTGGCCAAGTGCCAAGATCCACAACGGGACCACTGACAATCAGACTGCCGAGAGTCGGTCAGTCCCAAACGGAGAAGCTCAATCCCTCCGACAAGCCACTGACGATACGCCTTCCCAAGAAGGGTCGTCACCCGATGCAAGGTTTGACACTTCTAGCGAACCAGCCACTCTTCGCCCCACATCGAGTACCAAACTGGGGGTTGCTAATCTGCCAACAACTCCACGCTCAGCTCCATCAACTGAACCGCTGACGATCAAGCTTCCCAGGTCGTCCTCTCAGTCATTCATACAGGGGATAGCCGAAGAGAAACCGGAGCTAGCCAAGTATGTGGCTGCCCACACTGATGTTCCCTCCGCAGATAATGTAATCCCCCTAGAAAAGATACCTTACTTTATCAATAAAGGGTTATCTTTGAACAACCTCGAGCTTAATAAGCTTTGTATAATATACGCTATGGAATACGGTATAGGCACTCACTTACACACATAGGTGACAAATGTCTACACCACAATCCAGCTTACTCCATCAGAAGACGCTTACCGAATAATCGAGGGAGGGGACCATCCAATTATCTTCGGCCGGAAGGACGATCCGCATCCCTTCACCATAGAAGAAGTCGACCTTGGATCGGATGCCGGGAGATTACCTCTGTATCTTTATAGCCCCCAATCTAAATATCTCATGCAGAAACAGGGGTATGATATGGAAACGACACCGGGTTTGAACTACGGTACTGGATGACGATTACCTTTGAAGCCCCCGGTCCCGGCTGGCAAACCACGGGACTACTATAGCAAGACTTGATGTGGATTAGGGTATGTAACACCACAACGACCCCTGAAAGTTCAGATGAAGAATGCGACTGGCATTCACATTCGACCGGGTCACCAACTTCTAACTCGAATACCAGCATCGTAGACGTGTTCAAACGAGTCCTGTCCATCAATATGGCGTTCACCGACGCCTATGAACAAGACGAGGATATCCCCGAACTTCTTGAGCTAGAACATGGCGTCAATATGGCGTCAACATGGCGTTCTCCTACTGAAGACGTGGTCATATAGGTGAATCTTGGTGATGAAGCCTCCCCGAAACCAATCTTCATTAGCCAGAGTCTGGCAGATAAAGAGCGAGAATCGCTGCTCCAACTCGTCAAGAGTATATCGATGTGTTCGCCTGGAGCTATAAAGATATGCCAGGATTGGACCCCGAGATCGTACTCCACAAACTCAATATTCGTCGGATACAAAACCTGTCAAGCAACAGCAACGACGGTTTCGCCCCGATGTCATGAATGCTATTGAAGCCGAAGTCAACAAACTAATAGCCAGCAGTTTCATTCGCGAAGAGCAGCATCCAGACTGGGTAGCCAATATCGTACCAGTTCTCAAAAAGAACGGGAAGATCCGAATATGCATTGACTTCCGGAATCTGAATGAGGCATGCCCTAAAGATGAATTCCCTCTCCCTATCACGGATATTATGATCGACAACACCGGCGGTTTTAAACGTATGTCCTTCATGGATGGCTTCTCAAGATACAACCAGATCAAGATGTTCCCTGACGACGAGAAGCACACATCATTCCGAACACCAATTGGTACATATTGCTACACCGTTATACCTTTTGGTTTAAGGAATGCTGGCGCCACTTACCAGAGAGCTATGAGCGTCATCTTTAGAGACCACTTGCACAAGATAGTGGAATGCTACGTCGACGACATCGCCGTCAAAAGCCATTCAAAGGAAGATCATCTGCAAGATCTCAGGACAGTGTTCGACCTAATGCGAGCCCACAACTTAAAGATGAACCCTACGAAATCATTCTTGGGTGTCTCCAGCGAGAAATTCCTGGGTTTCGTCATCACTTCTCAGGGCATTCACATCGACCCCAAGAAAACAAAGGCAATCATGGAGATGGGTCCCCCGAGAAATCTCCGCGAACTCCGAGGCCTCCAAGGCAGGCTAGCTTATATCAGGAGATTCATCTCTAATCTCTCCGGATGATGTCAACCATTCAGCCATCTCATGAAGAAGGGAGTCTCTTTCGTATGGGATAAGGAATGCCAGCGCGCTTTCGATAGCATCAAAGAATATTTATCGAATCCTCCAGTCCTGGTAGCTCCTGTTGCTGGGAAGCCATTCCTGCTCTATGTGCGAGCTATGGAACATTCTTTTGGTGCCCTATTGGCACAGAACAATGATGCGGGCCACGAACAAGCTATATACTACCTCAGTCGGAAGATGATTGGGCCAGAATACTGATACAGCCGTAGAGAAGGAATGCCTTGCTCTCGTGTTCGCAATCCAGAAGATGCAACACTACGTCACGGGACAAACCATCCACGTGATATCGCGGATCAACCCCCTCAGGGTCCTCATGACCAAACCGGGGGCACTCAGCTCTTGCCTTGCTACCTGGGCGATATTACTATCACCATACCACATGATCTTCGTCCCGCAAAAGGCTGTTAAAGGCCAGGCTCTGGCAGACTTTCTAGCAACCCATCCAGGTTCGGAGACGACTAGGGTATATGAAGAGATATCGGACGAGGTCACCAGTTCAAATGCAGTCTCCCATGATGCCATCTGGCGAATGTTCTTTGATGACGCCTCGAGAACTGGACCCAAAGGCAACATCGTCTCTGGAGTTGGAGTGGTGCTGATTTCTTCCTCCGGCTTAGTGATCAACCGGGCCTACTCACTCAGAGAGCCCTGTTCAAATAATGTAGCCGAGTACAATGCCTTGGTCATTGGCCTCCGACTTGCAAAAGAGCTGGGGGTAGAGTATCTTGAAGCATACGGCGACTCGCAGTTAATCGTCAATCAGATTCGGGGGTCGTACGAGGTCCGCCATGAAGACATGATCCCGTATCATCAAATAGCAATCGACATCATCTCGTCTCTGGGAGGATTCTTCATAGAACATGTTCCCAGACTCCAGAACATCGAGGCCGATGCCCTAGCTGGTTTGGCCGCTTCCCTAGCTGTGCCAAATTATGCTCGTCATCAGGTCGACATAATAGGCCGTGAACTGGTCTGTCCTAAGGATAACGTTCAATGCATGGAAAGCTACTCCGCCCTTTCAGTCGACGAAGCACCAGACTGGAGACAGTCGTTCATCAACTTTATTGTATACGACATCCTGCCAGAGAATCCGAAGGAAGCTACTTCTATCAGAAGACGTTCTCTCAGATTTTTCTACGATACGGAGACGAAAATGCTGTATCGCCGATCCTATGATGGTTTACTGCTTCGGTGTCTATCAAATACAGAAGCCAAGGAAGCCGTGCGCCCATGATGGTGTCTGCGGAGCCCATCAACCTAGTCCAAAACTGCAAGACCGCCTTCGCCGAATGGGCTATTACTGTCCCACGATGGTTACAGACGCAATAGATTATGCACGAAAGTGCAAAGCCTGCCAAATCCACGCCGAATTCATCCACCAGCCATCTGAATTCCTACATCCGACTGTGGCCTCTTGGCCATTCCATTGGCAGAGGTGACATCGTCGGCCCAATTACCCTGTCTTCGTCCAGAGGACACCGATTCATACTCGCAATCACCGATTACTTCTCCAAATGGTCGGAAGCCATCCCATTGGCAGAGGTGAAAACTTCAAACGTGATCAGCTTCCTTAAGCATCATGTCATCTACCGCTTTGGACTGCCCCGAAGGATCATTCACGACAATGGGCCACAGTTCGCAAGCCACGTATTCTATCGGTTCTGCGACAAGCACCGAATTCAGAACATTGCTTCGACCCCCTACAACCCAGCAACCAACGGGTTAGCAGAAGCATTCAACAAAACCATAATCAAGCTACTCAAGAAATTCGTGTCTTCTAACAAGCGCGACTGGAACGAGAAGCTCGGCGAATGCTTATGGGCGTATCGCACCACAGTTCGAACAGCCACCGGGAATACACCGTTCTCCCTGGTATACGGGAGCGAGGCAGTTCTCCCATTAGAGACTCAGATCCCCTCACTCCGCGTTACCCTCACACATCAGTTGACGACAGACGAAAACCACCATCGCCGACTACAGAAATTGGAGGCCCTAGACGAGAAACGCCTGTTAGCTCAACAGCGAATCGAACTATATCAGGCCAGAATCTCCGGAGCTTTCAACAAGAAGGTCAAGGTCAGAACATTCCAAGTAGGCGATCTCATTCTGGCGGTTCGGAGGCCGATGGTTATGACGTAAAAACCGTCGGTAAATTCCAACCGAAATGGGAAGGCACGTTCATCATTGAAGCCGTATTCTCCAACGGCGCCTACCGCCTCGCAAAGCAAAATAGAGACTTGCTCATGTTGCCCATCAACGGCAAGTTCCTAAAGAAGTATTATGTCTGAAACAAAATCCTCGAGACATCTCAGAGTATCGAATTATGTACCTTCCCGTACATCTGAACTTATATTCTGGTTCCATACATCAAGTCATGTACCCGCTGGTACCTCTAAACTCATCCCCATATTTTCCATACATCGAGTCACATACCTGCTGGTACCGCTGAACTCACCCTCATAATTTTCTAGATTTTCGAGTCACGTACCCGCTGGTACCATTGAACTCACACTTTCACAATATCGAGTCAGGTACCCGCTGGTGCCTCTGAACTTACATCCCGGTCACTCTTTCAGATAGTAAGTCATGTATGATCATACCTCTGAACTTTCTTCCTGGAAGTGATCCCCCCTCATGATCCACTACCCACACTTCCAGTGCACAAAAAAAGGGTAAACGATCCACAAATTTCCAAAACGGCCATGTCCTCATTACCTCTGAGTTGTTTCACTTCCGCCAAAAACAAATCACCCCTTTACTTAGAACTTCCATGTCCTCATTACCTCTGAGTCGTTCTATGTACCCTCCTTCATTGAGCCCACTCTTGTCATGTCTTCATTACCTCTGAATGGGAAGGCTCCGTCGAAGAAACCTTCATGCTTGCCATGTCCTCATTACCTCTGAGTAAGTATGATGATTCCCTTTCGACTTATTATCTGTACCCACAATCGGAGTACGCCAAGGATAATTGGTCCACAAATATTCTCCGCTGAGTCCACTCCTGCCATGTCCTCATTACCTCTGAGCAGGAAGACTCTACGGTAAAACCTCCGTACTTACCATGTTCTCATTACCTCTGAGTAAGTATGTTGGTTCCCTCTCGTCTTATTATCCGTACCCTGAACAAGGGTACGCCAAGGGTAATAGGTCCACAAATGTCCTCTGTTGACCACAAATGTCCTCTGTTGACCACAAATATTCTCCGTTGAGTCCACTCCTGCGATGTCCTCATTACCTCTGAGTAGGAAGACTCTACGTTAAAACCTCCGTACTTACTATGTCCTCATTACCTCTGAGTAAGTATGTTGGTTCTCTCTAGTCTTACTATCCGTACCCTGAACAAGGGTACGCCAAGGGTAATAGGTCCACAAATGTCCTCTGTTGACCACAAATGTCCTCTGTTGTCCACAAATGTCCTCTGTTGACCACAAATATCCTCCGTTGAGTCCACTCCTGCCATGTCCTCATTACCTCTGAGCAGGAAGACTCTACAGTAAAACCTCCGTACTTACCATGTCTTCATTACCTCTGAGTAAGTATGTTGGTTTCCTTTCATCCTATTATCCGTATCCTAAACCAGGGTACGCCAAGGATAATAGGCCCACAAATATCCTCTGCTAAGTTTCTTAGCATAAATCCACCATCTCGTCATGTCCCAGGAGCCCAGCCGCTCTACGATATTCCCTTTCCCAATACCGAGAGCACCCATGACCACTTTACCATGGCTGTTTCGGATATCCTGACCAAACTTGTTATCCGTACCTAAAACCAAGGTACGCCTAGGGTAACAGGTCCACAAATAATCCCCCAGCAGGTCCAATTCCATAAACACCACAAGTACAAGAAAGAGAAGATGAGTCAAAACATGCTCATTTATTCAAAATTTAAAGTACTACATCATATGGGATCATATCCCTTGACAAAAGAAAAAAAGAGAAGAGAAAAAGAAGCAAAAGAAAACAGAAAACCGATCACTGCTCCGGGGCACATAGTGTCGTGAGACTTTCCGTCAGCAAGGCAATCGACCGCTCAAACCTCTGTCTAGCTCGACGCTCCGCCTCTTGGGTCTGTGCCGTCTCGTCCTCCAGATGAGCGTGAGCTTGCCAGTTGTCCTCAAATTTCTTGAAATCCCGCTCCAGGTTAACAGAAGATCGGGAAACCTTCTCGGCCTCCTGAACAATTGACTCCTGTTCCGCATGAGCAACCCTCAGCTCCGACTCTAGGATGGACAATTCCTTCTGAAGTACGAGAATCCGCTCCTTCGTGTCAGCTATTCCACGAGAAGCAGCCTCCTCCCGAGCCCTACAAGCGTGACTTCGACGACCCAGCCTGTCGTACGAAGCGGAAAGCTTGTCAAGGTCCCCCTTCATAACTGGCCCGGCAGTGTCTCGAGCAAGCTTTATCATATCCCGAGCGGCAATAAGAAAGCCCCGCTCCCATTCAATCGTAGCAGGCAAGTCAGCCTGCTGTAACACCAGCAATCGGGTCACGAGCTGATCAGCCTCTGCCAACTTGGGCTCCAGGAGCGCAGCCAACCCCACCCCGCCAGGAAGAGTCTTGAAAGTTTCAATCTGACCCCGAGCGCACCGTAGGGACAGAGAAAAAAGGGTCCTCCGTTCTACGGCAGCATCCACGCCCCTCTTTAAATGGCGATAGAAGCTGTCGACCACATCCTGCGATA
>JANAVB010002235.1:0-80480 GCA_029216955.1 Iris pallida | reverse complement strand
TGTAACAACTGTTTTACAATGTCTTAGGGCACGTCTTTGAATCGGTGCACATGTTAAGCTTCTTTTCGCAAGTTCATCAAGCTATTCATTCCCCCTGGTAATCAAATATTCCTTAACATCTAGATATAAGAAAGCTTTAATCATGTCATCTTGATATAAGAAACAAATAGGACAGTCGATGCTTCAATTTGTTATATTATCTATAAAACACCTAAATTCTCAGTTTTTAAACTGTATGTTTTACAATGTCTTAGGCCACGTCTTAGAATCTGTGCACATGTTAAGCTTCTTTCCGCAAGTCCATCAAGCTATTCATTCCCTTGTTGAGCTTCTAGGCGCGCCTTTAATGTTAAGACTCTAAAGGCATCTTGATATAAGAAATGGACTCAAATACAAACCACAACACTCATAGGAATCATTAATCATGTCTTTGTCAAGGTTATTAACATGGTAGTTAAAGGCGCGCCTAGCAGCAAGGCGCATCAGTTGCGCCTGCACTTCACTTGGCGATGCACACTTCTCCGGGTGCACCCAAGGCGCGCCTTCAGCAAGGCGCAACCAAGAAAATGTGTGCCTTGTTGTGTGTTTTTCAAAAACTTTGAGGTAAAGAGATAGCCTTACCATATAAAAGTGGGAGGAAGGTAGCTCTTTCCACGGTTGCCAAAGTTGGCTACAATTGAATTGTAAAAATAAAATTTACTAAAAGAATTGCAGGGAGAATAAAAATTATTGTTAGTTGATGACTGCTAGTGTTGCTATGCTAGTTCATTTGGTTATGTTTTAACATATTTTTGTTGGTTTTAATATATTGTTTATTTTTATTGCTTACATTACTATTTTTTTTGTGCCTCATTTCGTTCGTGCGTGCCTTAAGTGCGTCTTGCACTTCGGACGATATGGACCATTTGTATCTTCAGTGCGTCTTGCGCCTTTGACTATCTTGGTCATTGATTTTCAAGTTCCTGGCTAAGGAATCACATGCACGCCAAAATTGGTAGAAATTAGGGCTGTACATGTCAAGCAGGTATGACTGTATGGCAACATATTTGTCCTCTAACCGTTAAGACAGCTTAGTGCCTGTATGCATCCCAGATCGCTCAAAAGATGCAAATGGAAAAGATGCAATTTTCTGAGCCCATATCATAAAAAACTATTTTCTTCCTTAAAAAAACTAGAAAACATAATTATAACTTGAACATGGCATACCTAAAAGCTAAAAACCAAACATAATTATAGGAAAAAAACAACAACTGAAAACTAATGTCAAAAAGTAATTTTTTATTCACTAACTTCAGAATAAATGAAAAGAAGGACTTTAATCTTAAGTACTCCGACTTCCTAACGGCTACTATTTTGTAGGGTTCTCAAATCCAGTTGTTTTCTTTTTCCTTTTTTGGTTGAACCGTCAATGATCTCTTTGTTGCTTGTGTTCATAATCATAAAACAAAGTATTGATTTCTCCTTGTTGCTTGTTAATTCATATGCGGATATATTTGTTGGTCCCGGGACTTGATCAAAATGGTAGAACTAGATGTATCTGATTACAAAAGCAACAATAATCAGAAAATAAACCTCACGTTCTTCCTCGCAATCGCAGTTACTGACGGACATAACTGAATTACAACTCAGAGAAAAGAGAAGAAAGAAGAAGAGAAAAGGTTGCTGGGGTGATTAAGATCACTATTGCTCAAATCAAGATTTGCCCCACCACGATCTGCTTTCAGGAACCAGCAAGTTCACGAAGAACTTTTGGAACGCTTGTAAGTCAATATTTGAGACTTGAACGGGCTTCCTGGACTTTACGGATTTCCTTAACTCTCTTCTTGGTGCCTCTTTCAAAGGAGGCCAAGAGGCTCTATTTATAGAGTGGAGTGAGAGTTCACCTCTCATATCCGATGTGGGACTAAAATACCAATACTCAAAAATAGAGTTTGATATTTTAGATCATCCCACAATCAGCATAGAAGTGTGCCAGTCCACGCCTACCCCTCGAACACTCCCGTGCATGCACGAGACATCCTAAGTCCGTGTCCAAGTCCGAGTCCGCCCAACAAAATTAACTTACATCCTTGTTGAAATTAATTCCTTTTTCTTCTAGAAAAATACTCCCACATGGTACACACTTGTGCCCCACCACACCTCATGTGCACACCTCAACACAAGCACTACATTACATTGAGATACTCACCATTTGGTGTAGCCGATGTGGGACTATCTTTCCTAGTCTAAAGACAAAAACACCAACAATCTCCCACATATCTCAATATATGGGTTGAGCGTTCCTTACAGTGACTGCCTATCATGCATTAGGAGAGATATCGCCGACGACTTGAATCTTTCCGCATGGGTCAAATAAAAGTATGATACAAGAATGGACTAAGCCTTGAATTCTGTACCATGACTGCAATTTTTTCCACTTACATAATGACATCAGCTGTGCTTCCGGTTGCACATTAAAGGCCCTGTGCATGCCTGGTTTTGGTGTATGTATCGTGGGCATCTACAAGTTTACCCTCAAGAGACGGCCTGAATCTCTTTCCATACATTCTAGGTGAGTTCTTTTAAAGAGTCCTTTGGCATGAAGCCTTGCGCTTCCTTGCGGTGCTACCCCGCTATGACATGGCCCAAAGCCGAGGCTACACCTTATCGTGGTGTCACGCCTCTGTAGCATGAGGTCCCAGTCTCTTTGTAGTGCCAAACTACCCAGCATGAAGCCTTGCGCTTCCTTGCGGTGTTATGCCGCTGTGACATGGCTCACACAGCCGAGGCTTTACCCACTCTAGGTACCTCTTGGTGGTGTCACACCACTGTAACATGAGGTCACCGGCCTCTTTATAGTGCCGACTACCACTCTTCATTCTACAACATTAGGCTACCTGCCTATATGCGGTGCTATGCTACGCCGCTGTGACATGGCTCGCAAAGCCGAGGCATTATCCTTACCGAGGAACCTCTTGGTGGTTTCACCCCACTGTAGCATGGAGACCTTACGCTCCTTTATAGTATTGTGCTACCGTGCTTCATGTAGAGCACACCAGACATTCGAAATGCCTGAGAACTCATTAAGGCGTCTAAGCCATCCTCCCACAGGACTTGTTCTTTTAAGAAAACAGATAGTAGACAATAGTGGTTATGGGTCCGTAACCCCTCAGTGTCTCAAAGGACTATCCACTGTTCCAGATATTCTCTCCGTCAGTGGTCCTTCTTTGAAATAAAAGTTAGATGCCTAGTAGATTTCTCTTTGAACTAATAGCATAGAAATTTATGGTAAAATTACAAAGACAGAATATCACATCGTCTTCATGCCCATCATAGTTGCTGTGTCCTCGACCAGCTGGCGCTTGAGACCTTTGGCGAACGGATCGACTAGATTTTCCTGACTCCGAACGTCAATCACGGTAATGACTCCAGTCTTTATCAGATCATTCACCGTCCTGTGCCTCAATCGCACGGTCCTCTTCTTACCATTGAAGAGATTATTTGATGCCACCGCTGCAGCTGCCTGGTTATCACAATATATCGGTACCATCGGAATCTGTGCACCAACTACTGGAAGATCATACATGAGCTCCCGAAGCCATTTTGCTTCTTCTGCTGCAGCAGCCAGTACAAAGAACTCAGATTCCATTGAGGAATAAGAGAGCATTGTCTGCTTCTTCGACTTCCACGATATAGCAGCTTCACCCATGGAGAAGATGTATCCTCCTGCGGACCTTTCGCTCTCTGCTTCTGAACACCAGCTTGCATCACTGAAGCCTTCTACTACTGTCGAATATTCGCTGTAGTGCAGTGCATACTTCTGAGTACTCTAGAGATATCACATAACTCTCTTCACGGTCTTCTAGTGCTCCATACTTGGTTTGCCCATGAATTGACTCAGCATCCCCACGACAAAAGCTATGTCAGGTCTTGTGGCAATAGTTTCATATATCAAACTCCCGGTGATGCTTGACTACTCCAGCTGCCTGACGCATTCCCTAGGATTTGGCTTCAGCTTCTTGTTACACCTGTAAGAGTATCGATCCCTAGATGATACTGATATCCATAGCGTATGAGCATCTTCTCAATGTAGTGAGACTGTGACAGCGCCACTCTAGTGTCTGCCCGGATGATCTTTATCCCTAGGATAACATCAGCTTCCCCTAAGTCCTTCATACTGAACTTAGATGAGAGAAACTTCTTTGTCTCAGTGACACGTGCTAGATCGTACCCAGGATCAGCATGTCGTCCACGTAAAGACAAACGATGACTCCTCTCCCATCAGCGAACTTTGTGTAAACACATTTGTCCGTCTCACTGAGCATGTAGCCGTTTGATCTAATGACTTTGTCAAACTTCTCGTGCCACATCTTGGGAGCTTGCTTCAGACCGTATAGAGATCTCACAAACCTGCAGACTTTGTCTTCAAGGCCCTTGACGATGAATCCTTCTGGTTATTGCATGTAGATCTCTTCGGTCAACTTTTCATTCAGGAATGCTGTCTTCACATCTATCTGATGTATGAGCTTGTGCATTGCACTCAGAGCAATCAACATCCTGATAGTTGTCATCCGCGCTACTGGAGCATATGTGTCGAAGTAGTCGATCCCCTGCTTCTGAAAAAATCCTTTGGCTACCAGCCTTGCTTTGAACTTGTCAATAGTTCCATCGGCCTTCATTTTCTTCTTGAAGATCCACTTGCATCCGATTGGTTTAGCTCCTTCAGGCAGATCGACCAACACCCACGTATTGTTGGAGGTTATAGAGTCATACTCATCATTATAGCCTCCATCCAGAAGACAGCGTCTCTGGTCTTCATCGCCTCATCATAGCGGATCAGCTTCCATATGTTAGGTGATGAACTCATCTCTGAAGTCCTTCTGTCTTCTCACCCGCTTAGATCTGGGTTCTGCGAGTTCTGGTTCAACAATTGTCTCCGGTATGACAATTTCTTTTTCCTGGACTACATCTTCTTTGGAAGTGTTAGCCGCTTGTGCACTCACATTATTCTATGGAATGTTCGCGATAACAATGTTCTTGTGCCTCACAAATTTATCTTCAAAGAATTTGGCGTCCTGAGATTCAATAATTTGATTGGTTTCAACATCAAGATACCTCCGAGCATCACTTTTCTCAGCATACCCCAAGAAGATCGTCTTTGTATTCCTTGTCCCAAGCTTCTGAATCTTCAAGTCCGGAAGCTTCACATATGCAAGGCACCCCCACACTCGAATGATGTTCAATTTGGGTCTGACTTTGAACCAGAGTTCATGAGGAGTGACTTCGAAACCTGCGTACGGCACTCTGTTCAGAATGAACGTAGCCATTAACGCAGCTTCTCCCCAGAAGCAGTTTCGAAGACCTGCAGTCAACAATATTGAGTTCATCATCTCTGTCAACGTCATGTTCTTCCTTTCAGCTACTCCATTTGATTGAGGAGAATACGGAGCAGTTGTCTCATTGACAATTCCATGTTCTTTGTAGAACAATGCAAATTCAATAGACCTATACTCTCCGCCTCGATCACTTCTGAGTCTCTTGAGTTATTGCCCAATTTGACGTTCAGCCTCAGCCCTGAACTCCTTGAACTTCTCGAATTCTTCGTCTTTAGACTTGAGTAGATAGACGAACGCGTAATTCGAGTAGTCATCGATTAATGTAATAAAATACTTCATCTTGGCCTTTGTGGAGAACTGTCTGAAGTCACAGATATCTGATTGTACCAACTCCAGAAGATTTGTACTTCGATTCACCCGTATGAACGATTTTCTTGTGATCTTTGTCTGTGCACAAACATCACACTGCTCCACCTCCTTACCCCCACATTTAGAGATAAGTCCTAGACTAGACATTTTGTTTATTCTTTTACAATAAACATGTCCTAGCCTATTGTGCCATAACTCAACAGAATAACCAGAAGAAGAAACTGTATTAATCATTTTTGCAGGAGTTACAACTTGAAGTTTGAACATCCCTTCGGTACAATAAGCTTTTTCGAAGTATGTTCCTTTGTAGGACCACTATTTACCAAGCATTGACGTCCATCCTCAAGCCTGAGTTACATAGCATACTTTCAGAGACCAGGTTCTTGGCTATCACCGGTACATGTTTCACATCTTGAAGCGTCAGCGACTTCCATGAAGTCAGGTTCAGTACCACCGTTCCTGTCCCCAGTACTTCAACTTGTATCTGGTCCGCCACCATAACCTTCTCAGATGTAGGCTTGTATGTGGTGAACAACTCCTTATTAGAGAAAACATGGCAGGATACACCCGTGTCCACCCACCAGTCGGTGTCAACACTAGCCGTGGCAACCTGCACAATCATGGCAACCTTGTTAGGCTCACATTGCTCTATCTGTTTGGACTTTGATCTCCCGTCTCTACGATAGTGCCCCTTCTTTCCATTGTTGAAGCAAGTCACATTTGACTTGGGCTTTGGCTTTGTCACGCCCCAGAACCAGAATACTGGAGAGCGGGGGCAGACATAGCCAGCTACGTATATTGAAATGGATTCCATCTCGCTATACGGTCACGGCTGTCTAGATACATGAGGGTTTACTACAAGCCAACAGTCTCCTATGGTCATGAACAAGCCTAGTGTCTCAATCCCAAGCAAGTAAGTAAATGTTACAAGATGTATGATCATTAAATATACAATAATAAGGCGTCCCAAATATTACATATTCAGCTGATCATGAAGCTAGTCGTTACAAAATGTTAGGACTAGCAAGAGTTTAGTCATACATGATCAACCCTAGGATCCGTCAATCATGTTACAGCCCGTAGGCAGACAGTAAGTAAAGTGCAACCGAGCTAAACAGGTGCTCGTCGGCTAAACGCCTCAAAAGAATATTTTTACAATAAGTGGGAGATCAAAAATAAACCCACTCGTTGCCAGGGTTCCGTCTAGTGGTCACCATCTGGCTGGAAGGCCGGTAGATCCTCTGGAGCTGCTCCGAAATCTGGCCATACAAAACCAGCTGGGTCAGATCCCAGAAAGAGCAAGTGCCACAAAGGAAGCTTCACTTAGGAACTAAAACCAGCAAAGCACAAGATATAATAAAAGTAAGAACTGGAAATAAAGAAAACATCAGGATGATATACGACGAGATAACCATGGAACTATTCAGATAACCAGGTTACAACCCGTAAACCAAACAAGGACCGGGGTTGTAACCCTTCGTCTGAACAGAACTTGGAATTCTCACCGTTTATCGGTAAAATAAATACAGGCTTTCAAGTCATGCAGTGATCTGGAACAAGGTCAGGGCAAGACTAGACTTGTTAGACTCCATCCAATCATTTCACGGCCAAGCAAGAATTACGGCTTGATACTTTAACTAACTAGGGTTGTCACAAGCCTAATTACTAACAAGATGCAGTGAGATTACTCCACAGCCACAAGCCCTGCAGACCATCCAGGTTACCCAGGTCGAAATTAGGGATTGAATTCAGGTGGGTACACCGTCCAGGAAACGCATGTACCCTTAGGTAGCTTGAAGGGTGCAACACATGACAGTGTGCTGGAAATGTGCCCTACTCGACGGCAGGCTACAGATCCCAAGCGCGCCCAGGTAACGGAATTGCCTGTAGCTGGGAAATCTCTTCATGACTAATGTATTAATCTAGTTATTAGCCCTTAGTTTATTTCAATAGGTACTCCTGACCGTGGTACTCAGGAGTCCCTCCTTAGACATGATGCAAGACAGGACTGGTTTATTTGTACAAGCACAATCGCCCACGGTGTCCATGTTATTATACAGGTCATGTCATGTCAGGTAGCCGTCGCAACAGCTTATCAGATATAATCATGTCAGGTGTACTTGTCAGGAGTGGCGCCACGACGGGCCACTATCAGGTCATGTCAGGTTAGTCATATCAGGAGTGCACCACTACGGGTCACTGTCAGGTCGTGCTCGATTATCAGTTCCAAACATATCAAATGAATTCATGATTATCAAGTTCATGACAAAAGGCGTAAGGATATAAAATGGACGTAAAATATCTAATAAAATATCAATATTCAGGACTATAGAAGCCATGCGGCTAGGTCATATGCGGCCAGGAATGATCTCATGCGGCTGGGTAAGAATAGCCCATGCGGCTAAGAAGGAGTTCGGGTCCATGCTGCTGGAAAGTGTTGAGATGGGGGTTCATGCGGCTGGCGGGGAACGGGTGCGCATGCGGCTGGAGGGCAGGAACCTATGCGGCTGGGAGTAGGACTAGCTCCCATGCGGCAAGCAGGAAGGAAGGCTCCATGCGGCCAGGATGAAGGCAGACTCATGCGGCTGGCGGGGTAGGGGCACATGCGGCTAGCGGGGAACCAAGCCTATGCGGTCCACAAGTACTAGAGTTCATGCGGCTCAAGGAGATAGGCGCATATGCGGCTGAAGGCAAGTGGGACCCCATGCGGCAAGCAGGAACTGAGGACTTATGTGATCAGGTTGAATGCAGACTTATGCGGTCAGGTTCAATTCGTATTCATGCGGCCAAGGATGAAGGCAGACTTATGCGGCTGGGAAGCAAGGGCCTCATACGGTTTTAAGAATGAGACTCAGTCCATGCGGCTAAGAAAGTCTCATGCGGCTGAATCACTTGCCGCATGAATTACCATGCGGTCAAGTCAAGCACTGTTCTTCTTCCCCAAATTTCAGAGAAGAAGAACACCATGAACCCAAGCTTCCAAGCTCCATAAAATCTTCATCCGAAGTCCAAATTCGAACTTCTATAGGTCAAAATGGGGTAGAACGAAATTCTCTACAACATGGAACCATCCAAACTCGAAAATAACCAGATTAAGTAGATCAAAACCCAAAAAATCCGAAAATAAAGTAAATTAGATCTACAAGAATCTACCCATGGAAAGTAAAAATGCCAAGTTCTAAAGTAAGTTAAAATGCTGTAAGGAAGAGAACGGAGCAATAAAATTTGAGTTCCTCCATGAAGCAAGTTGCACTTGCCTAGAGCTCACTCTCTCTCTCTCTTGGTAGGTGAAGGAGTAATGGGGAAGAAGAAAATGAGTAATGAAGAGAGAGAAAGAAGAATGGGTAATAAATATCAAAGGTGGTGGTAGGTAGGGGGTTCACTTGGGTTCATCATGAACCAAGCAAAACCAAGCCAAGCCGAACCAGCCCAAGGAAATAAACCAAGCCATGGAGAAAATGCTAAGCCAGGAAATCAGGCAATAAATACGTACACGTATTCCGGAAATACGTAATACGGACCACAAGCATTACAACTCTCCCCACCTTAAAAGAATTCCGTCCTCGAAATTTAATCAAGAGGCTAGAGGAGCAATGACAAGCTACATTAATCACATGCAAGCTATAACTAGGCAGACAATCACTCATTCAAGCAAGGAATCGAAGGCATGAGGCATAAGAAAAAAATTATACCTCACGAGTCAAACAAGTCGGGATATCGCGATCGGATATCATCCTCACGCTCCCACGTTGACTCCCCCAAAGAGTGATGACCCCAAGCAACTCGGACTAACTTGATAGTCTTGTTCTTGAGGATCTTCTCTCTCCGGTCCAATATAGACACGGGCCTCTCCTCATACGAAAGGTTGGTACCAACAACCAATTCCGAATGATCCAGGATGTGGCTCGGGTCTGGGATATACCGTCGTAATTGGGATACATGGAACACGTCATGCACCTCGCTTAGCGACGGTAGAAGAGCGAGACGATAGGATACATCTCCTACTCGCTCCAGAATATCGAATGGTCCTATGTACCTAGGACTAAGCTTTCCCCGTACGCCGAAACGAATGACGCCACGGTTAGGCGAAATCCTCAGGAATACATGATCGCCGACCGAAAACTCGAGAGGGCGCCGATGAGAATCGGCCCAATGACGCTGGCGATCTTGGGCAACTCGAAGATGATCTCTGACCCTTCTGACCACTTCAACTGTCTGGGCAATCATTTCTGGACCGAGCATCTGTCTCTCTCCAATCATCCCAGGCTAGCGGGGATCTGCACTTCCTACCATACAGTGCCTCGAACGGTGCCATCTGGATACTGGCCTGGAAACTGTTGTTGTACGAGAATTCCACCAGGTGCAAGTGATCTTCCCATGAACCACCAAAGTCAAGTGTGCAAGACCGCAACATGCCTTCAAGAGTCTGGATCGTACGCTCCGACTGACCATCTGTCTGTGGATGATACGCTGAACTGAACTGGAGACGAGTTCCCAAACTTTCCTGCAGGCTACGCCAAAAGTGCGACGTAAACCTTGAATCTCTGTCCGAGGTGATACTGACTGGCACTCCATGCAACCTGACAATCTGCCTGAGGTACATCTCCGCTAGCTGAGCCGTCGACTGACCAACTCTGAACGGGAGGAAGTGAGCTACCTTCGTGAGCTGATCAACTATAACCCAAATAGCATCTCGACCAGCTGGGGATCTAGGTAATCCAGTCATAAAATCTATGGTCACATGCTCCCACTTCCATTCTGGAATCGGCAAGGGCTGAAGAAGTCCAGCCGGTCTCTGATATTCAGCCTTGACTTGTTGGCAAACCAAACACCGAGAGACAAACCGAGCTATCTCTCGCTTCATGCCATTCCACCAGAAATGCTGCCGGATATCACGGTACATCTTCGTACTGCCGGGATGGATGGAATACTGAGAACTGTGCGCTTCTGACATGATCTCCTGTCTGATATCTCCACTGGGTACACAAAGACGCTTACCATGTCGAAGTGTACCGTCCTCATGAATGCATAGCTCTGGTCTTTGACCTGCCTCACACTCTGCTCTGAGTCGCTGAAGCTTGGAATCTGCTGACTGCGCCATCCGGATCCTCTCGACTATAGTAGACTGAACTTGCATGCTGGCCATCAATGCTACACTGGAAGGGAGAACAACTTCTATACCCATCTTCTGAAGATCTGCTAACAGCTCTGGTTGCGCTGTTAGGAAATAAACTCCGGCTCTCCTGCTCAAGGCATCTGCAACAACATTGGCCTTCCCAGGATGATACTGCAAGTTGACATCATAATCCACAAGAAGCTCCAGCCACCTTCTCTGACGCATATTTAGATCCTTCTGGGTAAAAACATACTTCAGACTCTTGTGGTCGGTAAAAATCTCCACCCTATCTCCATGCAAATAGTGCCTCCATAACTTAAGTGCAAACACTACCGCTGCCAGCTCCAAGTCATGGGTTGGGTAATTCCTCTCATGATCACGAAGTTGTCGTGACGCATAAGCTATTACTTTCCCATGCTGCATCAGAACACATCCTAAACCTCTGCCTGAAGCATCACAATACACTGAGAATCCTCCGGTCCCATCTGGAAGCGTGAGAATAGGAGCTGTTATCAGGCCTCGCTTTAACTGCTCAAAAGAACTCTGACACTCTGCTGTCCAATTAAACTGTGCATCCTTGCGTGTCAACTGCATCAATGGCGCTGATATCCGAGCAAAATCTGATACAAACCGCCGATAATAGCCGGCCAATCCAAGGAAACTGCGAACTTCTGCAACTGTGCTGGGCACCGGCCATGACTCAATAGCCACAATCTTCTGGGGATCCACTTCTACTCCTTCTCAAGTGATGATATGACCCAAGTACGAAATGCGATCGAGCCAGAACTCGCATTTACTGAACTTGGCATATAACTGGTGCTCTCTGAGGATCTGAAGAACCACACGGAGATGCTGCTCATGCTCCGCCTCACTCTTGCTGTAGACCAGGATGTCATCCAAGAACACAATCACAAACAGATCCAAGTAAGGCATGAAGATACGATTCATGAGATCCATGAATACGGCTGGCGCATTGGTTGCTCCAAAAGGCATAACAAGGAACTCCCAATACCCATATCTCGATCTAAAAGCTGTCTTCGGGATATCCTGCTCTCTGACTCTGATCTGATGATAACCTGAGCGCAAATCAATCTTCGAGAATACTGAAGCCCCCTTGAGTTGATCAAACAAGTCATCTATCCTCGGAAGAGGGTATCTGTTCTTGATTGTCACTGAATTCAAGGTACGATAATCAACACATAACCTGGACGTACCATCCTTCTTTTTCACAAAAAGCATCGGGGCTCCCCAAGGCGATCCACTAGCACGAATGAATCCCTTGGCTCGAAGTTCTTCAATCATCTTGTATAAGATCTCCAACTCTGACGGCGCCATCCTGTAGACTCTCTCTGACATGGGGGCTGTCCCGGGGATCAAGTCTATAGTGAACTCGATCTCCCGCTCCGGAGGCATACCTGGAAGCTCTTCTGGGAAAATATCTGGGAACTCATCCACTATTCTGGGCAACTGCACTGCTGCTACTGCCATCCGCAATACTGGAGGAGAAGGCTCAACCGCTCCTCGGGAAAAGGAAAACTCTGGCTCGCCTGGAATGCTAAAAACAACCCTGCCAATGTGGCAGTCTATTCTAGCATACTGGTTCCTCAACCAATCCATCCCTAGGACCACATCATAATCGGCCATCGGGAATTCTATCAATCTAGCGGGGAATTCTCTACCGCTAACTACGATCCGACACAAGGAAAACACTCTATCTACTCCCACAAGTCCGTTACCAGTAAGTATATTAAGCCTTACTGACAATGACTCGGGCTCCAATCCTACCCGTGTCGTGAATCGTACAGACATAAAAGAATGCGATGCACCAGAATCAAATAAAGCTGAAGCTGGAAAGGAGTTGACGAGAATAGTACCTGCCACTACCTCTCCTGGTGCCAATCCTTCCTCTGCGGTCATCACCATAGCCTGACCATGCCCTCGGGGTGCTGGTCCCCTCTGCTGGAATCCTCGCTGCCTATTCTGGCTCAAGGCTTGGGCTTGTGCATGCTGCTGGGGGTTCTGCTGCTGGAACATCTGGGACTGAGGTGGCAAGGGCCTCGACAATGGGTACTGCTGCTGCTGCTGCTGGACCGGTGCTGGTCCTCTCACCGAAGAGCTGGAAAGGTTGGATGATGATGAGCCACCCCTATTCGGGCAGGATCCAACCCTATGGTCTGGTGCTCCATAAGCCAGACACAATCCCTGTGCCCTACGACACTCTGTCACTACATGGCCTGGCTTCCCACAATGAGAACATCCCACCGCGGAAGACTGCTTCTGCTTCTGCTGCTGCTGAGGGTGCGTCGGGGTGGAATGCTGAACCGACGTTACTGAGGTCGCCCGCCTCGGAGCTCCAATGGTCAAAGCCCTGGCTGCCGGGGCTGGGGCTGAAGACTGATTCATCTGGCCGTGAGATCTCTTCCGACCTCCGACCCTATCCACAATCCTCTGGGAGGTATACTCATGCCTCCGGGCTACTCTCAAGACTGTATCAAAAGTCTGATGCTCAAACTGCTCGACTGCCAACAAGATCTCCAAGTGAAGCCCCTGCTGGAACCGCTGGGCTCTATCATACTCGGTTGCCACCAAGGTGGGAGCAAACCGACTGAGTCTGGAAAACTCGACCGCATATCCATCGACCGTCCTGCCTCCTTGCTTCAGATTTGTGAACCTCGTCTGCAGATCGTACCAAGCCACGGTATCGAAATACTTGGTCTGGAATCTCTCTCTGAACACCGCCCAAGCAATGGGTGCTGCTAATCCAACGGCCTGAGCTGCCCACCAGCTACGGGCAAGATCTAACAACTGCAGGCGCACAACTGCCACCTTCTCGTTCTCTGGAGTCCGGGCTGCTTCTAGAATCACCTCTGTGTCCTGAAGCCATGCATCTGCAGCGATCGCATCTTCACTACCATTAAAGAATGGAGGGTTCAAGCGCTTGAAGCTGTTGGTCGCACTGTTACCCTGATGACCTCCTCTGGTCAAAGCATCCGTCACTGCCTATTGCAAGGCATCTCCACGACGATCTTGAGAAGCTATCAAGGTCCTGATGAGACCTACCAAAGTGCCATCATCCGGCTCGGCAGGCTGAACTGGCTGAACTGGGGGCTCTTCTCCAATTGGCTCAACTCTGGAGGCTACTCCGGAGTGCTGGACTTGATCTCCGAGTTGCTGCTGGTCCACGGGAGGTGCTCCGCCTTACTGGTCGGCAGGTCCAGGAACAATGCCGCTGAAGAAGACGACATAGGGAACAATAAGGAAGGACCAGGACAGATCAACGATACAAGCACATGATCAGGACAAGAATCCAGGGATTCGGAAGATACAAGCAGAGATCAAGGACGAATACTGATTGAGACATCTATCCGGTAAACCCTCACATATCTTGATTTACAAGACCTGCATGGGCCACCACTTAAACCATGTCACGCTCCAGAACCAGAATACTGGAGAGCGGGGGCAGACATAGCCAGCTACGTATATTGAAATGGATTCCATCTCGATATACGGTCACGGCTGTCTAGATACATGAGGGTTTACTACAAGCCAACAGTCTCCTATGGTCATGAACAAGCCTAGTGTCTCAATCCCAAGCAAGTAAGTAAATGTTACAAGATGTATGATCATTAAATATACAATAATAAGGCATCCCAAATATTACATATTCAGCTGATCATGAAGCTAGTCGTTACAAAATGTTAGGACTAGCAAGAGTTTAGTCATACATGATCAACCCTAGGATCCGTCAATCATGTTACAGCCCGTAGGCAGACAGTAAGTAAAGTACAACCGAGCTAAACAGGTGCTCGTCGGCTAAACGCCTCAAAAGAATATTTTTACAATAAGTGGGAGATCAAAAATAAACCCACTCGTTGCCAGGGTTCCATCTAGTGGTCACCATCTGGCTGGAAGGCCGGTAGATCCTCTGGAGCTGCTCCGAAATCTGGTCATACAAAACCAGCTGGGTCAGATCCCAGAAAGAGCAAGTGACACAAAGGAAGCTTCACTTAGGAACTAAAACCAGCAATCAGCACAAGATATAAATAAAAGTAAGAACTGGAAATAAAGAAAATACATCAGGATGATATACGACGAGATAACCATGGAACTATTCAGATAACCAGGTTACAACCCGTAAACCAAACAAGGACCGGGGTTGTAACCCTTCGTCTGAACAGAACTTGGAATTCTCACCGTTATCGGTAAAATAAATACAGGCTTTCAAGTCATGCAGTGATCTGGAACAAGGTCAGGGCAAGACTAGACTTGTTAGACTCCATCCAATCATTTCACGGCCAAGCAAGAATTACGGCTTGATACTTTAACTAACTAGGGTTGTCACAAGCCTAATTACTAACAAGATGCAGTGAGATTGCTCCACAGCCACAAGCCCTGCAGACCATCCAGGTTACCCAGGTCGAAATTAGGGGTTGAATTCAGGTGGGTACACCATCCAGGAAACGCATGTACCCTTAGGTAGCTTGAAGGGTGCAACACATGACAGTATGCTGGAAATGTGCCCTACTCGACGGCAGGCTACAGATCCCAAGCGCGCCCAGGTAACGGGATTGCCTGTAGCTGGGAAATCTCTTCATGACTAATGTATTAATCTAGTTATTAGCCCTTAGTTTATTTCAATAGGTACTCCTGACCGTGGTACTCAGGAGTCCCTCCCTAGACATGATGCAAGACAGGACTGGTTTATTTGTACAAGCACAATCGCCCACGGTGTCCATGTTATTATACAGGTCATGTCATGTCAGGTAGCCGTCGCAACAGCTTAGATATAATCATGTCAGGTGTACTTGTCAGGAGTGTGCCACGACGGGCCACTATCAGGTCATGTCAGGTTAGTCATATCAGGAGTGCACCACTACGGGTCACTGTCAGGTCGTGCTCGATTATCAGTTCCAAACATATCAAATGAATTCATGATTATCAAGTTCATGACAAAAGGCGTAAGGATATAAAATGGACGTAAATATCTAATAAAATATCAATATTCAGGACTATAGAAGAGCCATGCGGCTAGGTCATATGCGGCCAGGAATGATCTCATGCGGCTGGGTAAGAATAGCCCATGCGGCTAAGAAGGAGTTCGGGTCCATGCTGCTGGGAAGTGTTGAGATGGGGGTTCATACGGCTGGCGGGGAACGGGTGCGCATGCGGCTGGAGGGCAGGAACCTATGCGGCTGGGAGTAGGACTAGCTCCCATGCGGCAAGCAGGAAGGAAGGCTCCATGCGGCCAGGATGAAGGCAGACTCATACGGCTGGCGGGGTAGGGGCACATGCGGCTAGCGGGGAACCAAGCCTATGCGGTCCGCAAGTACTAGAGTTCATGCGGCTCAAGGAGATAGGCGCATATGCGGCTGAAGGCAAGTGGGACCCCATGCGGCAAGCAGGAACTGAGGACTTATGTGATTAGGTTGAATGCAGACTTATGCGGTCAGGTTCAATTCGTATTCATGCGGCCAAGGATGAAGGCAGACTTATGCGGCTGGGAAGCAAGGGCCTCATGCGGTTTTAAGAATGAGACTCAGCCCATGCGGCTAAGAAAGTCTCATGCGGCTGAATCACTTGCCGCATGAATTACCATACGGTCAAGTCAAGCACTGTTCTTCTTCTCCAAATTTCAGAGAAGAAGAACACCATGAACCCAACCTTCCAAGCTCCATAAAATCTTTATCCGAAGTCCAAATTCGAACTTCTATAGGTCAAAATGGGGTAGAACGAAATTCTCTACAACATGGAACCATCCAAACTCAAAAATACCAGATTAAGTAGATCAAAACCCAAAAAATCCGAAAATGAAGTAAATATAGATCTACAAGAATCTACCCATGGAAAGTAAAAATGCCAAGTTCTAAAGTAAGTTAAAATGCTGTAAGGAAGAGAATGGAGCAATAAAATTTGAGTTCCTCCATGAAGCAAGTTGCACTTGCCTAGAGCTCACTCTCTCTCTCTCTCTTGGTAGGTGAAGGAGTAATAGGGAAGAAAAAAATGAGTAATGAAGAGAGAGAAAGAAGAATGGATAATAAATATCAAAGGTGGTGGTAGGTAGGGGGTTCACTTGGGTTCATCATGAACCAAGCAAAACCAAGCCAAGCCGAACCAGCCCAAGGAAATAAACCAAGCCATGGAGAAAATGCTAAGCCAAGAAATCAGGCAATAAATACGTACACGTATTCCGGAAATACGTAATACGGACCACAAGCATTACAGGCTTTAACTTGGGCTTTGTCAGTTTTCTTGTCATTGTTTGTCTTGTGTGCAATGTCTTCCTGCTTTTACTCGTATGATTCCTACCATGATACCTGTTTATCCCTTATCATGTATCTCAGTATTATTACAGATTTATGGATTTCGTCATTTATTGATTCTGTTGTGAAATTGTACTCGTTCCATTCCTGACTGGAAACCAATATTTTTCATGTTTAGCCGCGATCACTCTTAGCACTGGGAAGGCATAGGTATGCTGAGGTCGACCTAGATAGTGGAACTAGCTGTCTTTTCTATATTGTGAGAACTTTGCATTTTCTTTAATTTTAAATATTGTAAATGTTGTAATAAATTTAGAAATATGAATGAGCAATAAAGTTTATTTTTGAGCATTTATTTTCTTGCGGGCTTGACAGGGTTCTACCGCCGACTCTGCGGCATAGGCTGGCTTGGACACGTCTCGTATCCGAAAGAACGGGTGCGGGTCGTGACAAGTTTTTGGTGGCCCATGCAGGTCAGATTTTACAAAATATACGAACTCATGATGGTACTTAAAGTTAGTCGTACCATTGCGAGCCTGCGCCTAGGAAATGCTCATTCACAATTAGGATTAAAATGATTTAGGAGAATAACTAGGATAAGGGTCCCTTATTAATTTGACTAATTGGGTAGTTAAGATTTTCTGATAGGCCATGCAATTTAGATACAGAATTGTTAAATTTAGATAGCTTGCTAGATCTTTATAGATACACTATCACTTTTGATATGACGGTATGCTCCAATGTGGATATACTATTCACCTGGTAAGTTAGGCTTTTCTGGAATTAAAGCTCTAATCTTGATAAACTGTTCAATTTTCTTTTGCTCTGTAAGATATAAACCTTATACCATAAGCTAGAAATGCCTTTTTTAAATTCTATTTGCTGTAAGGAATTGGTTTATAATTTCTGATTATGCTATTCATATACGAATCTCGAGTTGGATTTGATTCAAAGTTTTTCCTCAGCCATTTGAAATACATATAAAATAAATATTAGGATGTTCTTACTTATCTTGTCTTCAATTATTTTTTCCCCGATCAATCTTTATTTTGAGGATTGAGACTCATAGGTAGATGCTTACGCTCTCTATCATAATCAACTAGCTTGAAACTCTAGCAGCTCCTTGAAGTCCTTAGGAATATAGTTAGAGTAATTTAACGACTGCGATGACTAGACAGCAGCACACTGTCGCCAATTACCTGAGAGCGGAGAGTGTAGGTTCACTGCAGCCAGTAGCGCACTGGCAAGGCACAACCCACATAATTGAAATCATTTCGAAGAATCATAGTTTATGGAACATTGCTAAAACTATGTCCTCGTTGACCTCTTTAGATCTTAGATACCCTTGTGTCAATATAGGATAGAGTATCTGATAGCTTATCACATCTGAATCACGGAACCAAGGGTTTACTACAGCCAGAGTATACGGGCGAGGTATAATTCTCGGTAAAATGACTTCAGACGTGATTACAAGTTTAGGATACTATAGTGGATAGGAAAATGCCCTGTGTGTCCCATAAGATCCAAAACCAATACTAGTAAAAGTTCTGTAAGTTGGGCAGCATGTCTTCCAACCTAGCATTCCGTGGTCCTCGTGATCTATTAACGAGGTAATTGACTGACATTAATAAGTTTATTTAGAATATAGAATTTAGAGTTCCATAACCCATTAGTCGACCAAGGCCTTATGGGTAGGAAGATAGTTTGGTGACTATATAAGCAATAACACCAGGTAAGGTTTTGATTCTTACAAAACTCGAATTACTTGTGCCTCCTTTAAAAAAATTTGCCTACTTGTATTTTGACTATCTTGACCAACACTGCTATTACAGCCTAGTTTTGCAAGCTTGCTCTTTTATCGAGCTTGATTCAAGACATATGTTTATTGGGGATGCCCACTAACATATTGTCTAATCAGAATCGATGTACTACGGTCTGATCAACCTTAGTGCACTCGGTTCGCTCCCCCTCAGCTTAACCCACGTGGATTGAGATGTAGATGTCTCTAGGATCTCATCCGTGACTGCTTTGACAGTTCCTCTTGAATTATACATTCGCCTTTGAATCATGTAATTATATTCAGTGACATCTCTCTTGAACTCTTCATTGTTTTTGTCTTTCACTGATTGAAAAGACGGAAGTTCATAATTGATAGATAGATACAGAGTATCCCCATGGCTATGATAGTTGTATATGCAAGTGTAGCTACCATCGGCCAGTCCTGTGACTGGAACCTTGCCTTGAGTTACTCGTCCTCCCTTCGACACTAAACCTACTATCTTGATCTTCTAGTCATTGGAGTCCGAGAATGATTAGGATCTTTCCCTTGATAAAATGCCAACCTAGGAGACTACCTATTCTCAAGAGACCAAATGTTGTGAGCCTCTAATCATTTGTTTGAAGTTTGGTTTACCTAGAACCCTTGTGACAATAGTCTAGCAGGTTTGACACAAATAGAAATTCACGACCCAGTTGTTAGAAAGCTCTTCATATGATGTGCCTTAGAGTTGGTTATCCCGTCGATAACTCTTGTATACCATGGACAAGTGGATCATTCTATTTTATCGACCGTGTGTCATTGTACACACTCGTTTTCCATTTATTAAGGAACGATCCTTGACTTGACTTATATCTACCGTATCTCGTAGGTCGTGCCTTATTCTTTATTAACCAGAGTCGGGGTACAATATCCGGACTTTGGAATCCTTCTAACCTCATTATTCCTAAAACCATGTCTTAGCTTCTAAGGTGGGTAGACTGTAAGCCTCCTAAAATTTTGGGATATACGAGGATTACCAATTGATTAGAATAATTTCCATTAGGATGATAGTTAGTGCCCATGGACTCCCACTTTCCATTTAGATCATTTAGTGTCCTCGGCCGTGTCATTAATATTCGGAGCACGAAACCAGCTGTTACCTTCCAACAAATTTTATATGCAAGATCTAGACGAGTCCACCTTCATCTAGGTATATCATGTCCCACTCAAACCCGTCCCCTTGTACTATATTTTTTTGGTACGACTTTCAGGTCAAAAGAATTAGCTATAACCCTTACCATAATACCGGTATACTTTTCGACTTCCATTAGAGCCTCAACCTCGACTCAATTCCTTCGACCCAATATACGGTTGCGATCTACTCGAAGCCCACTACGCACATGCCACTATTGTGCCACCCAATTGAGGTCTCATGTTCTACTTAAACACAAAAGTCACTAAAGGCGCATTTTTGGGCTTTAGAAACCTAGCTAACCAAACTGACTGGCAACTAACTCAACCACATGGGTTGAAACATATTCTAAGTTACCCTCACCTAGTGGAAACAGTTTTATCATTGGGATCTTGTCCAGTCCATATAGATTAAAATCCAAGGTTCATCCAACCAACGATTGATGTCCAAATAGGGAACCCATTAAGACCAATAAAACCCATCCATGCATCCCACCATATTTGGACTATAAAAACCGAACTATTTTAAATAGGTCCCTATACCTATTATGTAGTCTTCCCCTCTTAGAATGTGAAGTCATTCGTAACCATTACTCCATCTACCTAGAAGTCGCGATACGATCTTGTATTGTATTTATATCCCTTGCTCGTATGTTTAAACAACCACGAAAAAGATCACAATCTTGATTTCTCAAATTCTGTTTTGTTTTGGAACCCTGTTTAGATTAGTTTCAAGAACAGAACTTCTGTATTGCACGGATTGCAAGCCCCTCTAAGAAATGAAGAGTCCTTCGATTTAGCAAGTGACTGGACCGGAGTAGTCCAATCTAGCAAATAAGTCAATGGTTAGTAAACCTCTTTCTATCTGCATCATTGGATACTCTTTACCGCTCTTGAAAGTTCATATTTGCTCTCGATTATTATTTGTTTTCCTATTCTTTCTATTTCAGAGTGACGAATGGTCATGCTTATTAGAATTTATTAATATTTCTTAGCTACTTGTGTAAATTTGTTGCTTATTAAATTTTGGGTTGCTTGATAGATAGGAGAGGATTATAGATGCCATATACCGTAGATATCTATTGATAGAAATTTTAGCAATTAGTTGAAAGATTATAAAGTTTAGCGACAGGAGATCTGATGGAGTAGTGTGCCCAAAGGTGGGTAGAAGTCCTCAAGTATTCGGAGTTATAAAATGGCTAGAGAAGGTTATAAAATATTTTGAGGAATTAAATTGAGGAGATTAAGGTTAAGGTAGACTTTCTTTTGAATTTATTTAATAATAGTTATGGATTAGAATTTCGAGGACGAAATTATTTTTAAGGTGGGTAGATTTGTAGCTCCCCTTTTCAAAATTATAAAATATTTTTATTATTATTTTATTTTATTTAAATGGTGATTTTTAGATTTTGTAAATAATTATTGAGTTAATTTACGGTAGATGATTTTAGCCATGGTTAAGAATTGGAGTACAAGGTGACTAGAAATCGTGGCATGGATAGTGCAGTGGCGTGCCTTGACAAGTGTATTAGCCATGCCAGGGAAGGTCGAGCCATAGTGATGTCCTAACTAGAAAAACCAGGCTAAGTTATGACATGACCATTATAAATAGTTTAATTATTCATTATTAATATTATTTGACGTTTAGGAGACCCGGTTGTATCAATCCAGCCCGGACTGGACCCGTACCAAGCCCAAGCCCATGTAGTCATGCGGGACGTCCAATGACATTCGTGTGATATATTTTGGTATGATGGTGTCGTATTCCGTTTTAATGATCTAACGGGTATTTTCTAAGTATTATTAAATAATATTATAAATATCATTATTAGTTGATATTCAATGATATTGTGTATAAATAGGTCCTTGTACATTTTTGGGATTATTAGACTGTGCATGATGGTATATACACCATTATTAGTTTATTAAATTTCGTTATTATTATTATTATTATTATTATTATTTTATTGGGGTTGTTATTTAATATTATTTTATTGGTTATATTATTTGTCAGATAAATGTTATAATATATATTCATACTTACATGAATGGGTCCTACACTAGAAATAGATAATATTAAGGTTTTGTTTAGATTTATGGAGATTACTATATAAGTATATTTATAGATATGAATATATAAGATATATGGATGCCTATTAAATAATTGTAAATATATACTCTTATTATTAATTATAAAATAAAGTATATATATATATATATATATATATATATATATATATATATATATATATATATATATATATTGTGTCAATACTTTGAAAAATACACGTTTCTCTTTCGACCTCTTTCCTTATGTGAAACTTGAAAATGTAATATATCTTGCTAAATGTAATATATATATATATATATAGAGAGGAACAGAGCGAAATAGAGTCGAGAGCAAAAAACACAAAAACCTTAAGCATACACTCTGCGTGCCGACCCTATCCCCGCGCACGCCGCCAGGGCCACCGCGCGCGGCCACCTGAGCGCTGTCGGCCACAAACGGATGCGCCAAACAGCGTGCGCACGGCCTGGAACAGAGCAGCCGCAACAGCAAATGTAGGGGATAACCCGAGTTCGCGGCGTCATATCTCCCTCGACGACCGATCTTTTCGCGAACCATTTGTTATGGTATGATCACAAATCTACCACCTTTTTATCCCTTCAATTAGTTTATTTCGATTCGCACCATGTGTGATAGAAATCGAGTTCCAAATCGAGGAAAAAACTCGATTTCTGGATGTTTTAGACTGTCCTGGAACGCTGTTTTGGAAGTCGATTTACTGACAGGATATTGAGAATTTTAGAAATCTAAAAGAACAGAGTTGTATTCAATATGAACGGCTTTACATCGAATATTTATTCATAATTTTTTGTTCATTAGTTTGTAAATAAAACCAGTTCCAAACACCCCGAAAAAACTATTTTCAAAAACGTAGAAAATCCTTCGATACGACGTGCGTCCCGCCAATTCGGGCGACCTGGTCGTGAACCGAAAGCATCGAAAGGTGCGTATCGGCTTCGTGGACGTGTGGGCTTTGACGGAATTCAAATTGGTCGTGTGTGCGCGACGAATTTGATACGTATCCGTCAAAATTCACCGTATCGACCTTTGTGCAAATTTCCTAATTACTTTGTGCACGTTCGTCAGATCGAGAAGAAACTTACGCCAATAGGACCGTATCATTTTTCTGTTCTTGTATGCCAAGTTTGGTCCGATTCTAAGACAGTTGATCGGATCGTCGTTTTGCGGGCCCCACGGCCCGACTCAACGGACGATTTTGTGCACAACCCACCGGAATCCAACTTTAGACATACAGTTGGGTTCGTATCAAAAAATAGGACCTATTGACATATAGTTGACGACTTTAGAGACCATAGGCTCTGGCACACTTTTCGGTGCAAAGCGGGTCCAATGGCAGACATCGTTTTGACCCAAAATTACCGTTTTGTTCCTGTGTCCAGAATTGAACTTAAGAACATACAATTCAAACTAATTTGACTATTCTGAAAGCATTGGTAATGTTTATTTCAGCATCCGGAGACTTCTGCATGTTTTGACTGATTGTGACTCATTTAGTGGTATAGTATTATCGGTTTCACCAGCACAGGACCTCAGGCGAGTACATCTTTGATAGTTTTCGTATTTGATTATCTCTATATTTCTTGTATTAATATTGTTTTACACTGATATCATGTTGATTTTTGACACGCTTGTCACACGAGATAGTAGTTATGGATTCTTGTATGTTGTTCATGACCAATATATATTTCGTGTTCGTGACCTGTCTGATCCATGGGTACTAGCCGGGCGGGGAAGTATATTAGTAGACATGTAAACATACCAAAAATATCCCCAAAATGTCTATTCTTGCCTGATAGCAATCGCACAACTCACGTGCGGGGTGCCGAATTTACCCCTAGTCTTTTACATGTCGAAAGTATATTTCAAATCGCTAGTTAGATATAGTCTTGTTACATTTCAGTTTTCTTGTCATTACTTGTCTTGTGTACCATGTCTCCCTGCTTTTACTTGTATGATTCCTACCATGATACTTGTTTATCCCTTATCATGTATCTCAGTATTATTACATATTTATGGATTTCGTCATTTATTGATTCTGTTGTGAGATTGTATTCGTTCCATTTCTGACTGGAAACAAACATTTTTTAGGTTTAGCCGCGATCACTCTTAGCACTTGGAAGGCATGGGTATGTTGAGGTCGACCTAGATAGTGGAACTAGCTGTCTTTTCTATATTGTGAGAACTTTGTATTTTCTTTAATTTTAAATATTATAAATATTATAATAAATTTAGAAATGTGAATGAGCAATAAAGTTTATTTTGAGCATTTATTTTCTTGCGGACTTGACAGCGTTCTACCGCCGACTCTGCGGCGTAGGCTGGCTTGGACACGTCTCGTATCCGAAAGAGTGGGTGCAGGTCGTGACAATAGGTACTTTGTTGGCCCATTAAGCCATGGTCAAACCGATTTCGATAATTGACTTAAACTCTGAACTTGATATGAAAAGAAACAAGTGTGCAGATTTCGTCTTTGCTGACTTTTTACATTTATTCTGTATTTTTTTATTGAGTCTAGATTATTTTGTGAGTCGGGATCACTGGCATTTAGAAGTTTATTCCTAAAACCTATCCTTGATCCATTTTTCTGACACAAATCAAACCCAAACTAAACCCACATCCAAAAGCCTAAACCAACTCAGGTTGACCAAGATTTCTGGTAACCGAACTCGGCCAGAGTTCTGCCCGAACTTGGACCAAATTCGGTCACCTGGAATCACTCATGGTCAGCAGCTTTCCCTATTCTTTTGGATCACCAACGTTCAAAAATATGAACGTTAGCCTACCGAGTTCTGCCCGAACTCTATCTTAAAATTACCTATAAAAAGAGAAGAAATTCTCATTTCTATTTACTAATTCATTATTCATCTTCTCTATCTATTCCTAAGCTTTTATTCAAGTTACAGAGCTACAATCTTCAAATCCCCAAGACAACTCCCATTCTTCTAGTGCTGGTGGTTTTCGATTATTTGTATTTGAGTTGTACAAGCTTGGAGTATAAAACTTTTCTCAGAAAAATTGTTGTTGAAGTTTGATCGTGGGCTTCGGATGAAAATGTGATTTTGTTGAAGTTGGCGTGTCCTTCGGAGTAAAGCACGCGGTGTAATCTCTATTCAAAATAGTGGATTATAGCGAGCAAGAGTTCTCGCGAACTGGACTAGTCCTCTCAGAGGGAAACCAGTATAAACCTGTTGTCTCTGCGTATTGCTTTCTTGTCTCTACTACTTAATTGCTTTACTTGTATTTACATTTATATTTCTGCTTCACCTGCTTAGATATTTTTATTTGGCAATTATTTTCCACTGCACTCTATTCACCCCCCTCTAGAGGTGCCATCGCTCCTACAATTGGTATCAAAACACAGTTATTTCTAGTCAGAATTTACACTCCTTGAGATATGTCATCCTATCTCCAAGCAATGGTGAAGGCCAATCAACAAATAGGCCACCCCTATTTTATGGCACAAACTACACGTACTGGAAGACACGGACGAGCTTTTACCTCAAGCCTCTTGATTTTGATTTATGGTCGATTGTCATAAATGGTTATAAGAAACCGCTACCTATTACGGTAGATGGCGAACTCAATGAAAAACCATTTGACAAATATACCGACAGTAAAAAGAAACAAGCTAGTCTTGATGCAAAGCCATCAATGCTTTATTTTGTGCTGCAGATAGAACTGAGTTCAATAGAGGTTCTACATGTGTCACATCAAACAAGGTTGGAAACTTTTTGAGGTTACTCATGACGGTACTTCACAAGTGAAGGAATCCAAAATCTCATGACTCACACAAGAGTATGAGGCGTTCAAAATGAAGCCTAATGAGACTATTACAAATATGTTTACTCGGTTCCTAGACATTGTTAATCCTCTATCTTCCCTTGGAAAAGAATACAGCAATCATGAGAAGATTCGGAAGGTGCTTCGCGGGCTAACCAAGAACTGGAATCCAAAGGCAACAGCCATTATTGAGGGAATGATCTCACAATGAAGACTCTTGAAACCCTTATAGGAAAGCTTATGACGCATGAGCTTGACCTTAAAGACTTCGAAGAGTCAGCTTCAAAAGAGAAGGCGATAGCATTTAAAGCAAATCACATGACAGCCTTCGATGATGAAAGTGAGTCAGATAGTTCCGACAACAAGCAAATGGCCCTCATGACAAGAAACTTCAGAGGATTTCTCAGATATATAAAATCGAACAAAAATAAGAAAGATTCCAAAGATGACGAAGAACCTATCTGCTTCAGCTGTAAAAGAGCAGGTCATATAAAAAAGGATTGCCCTGTCATAAGGAAGGAAGCAGGCATGATCAGACAAGCAAGAGAAGGTCAACGACTAGAAACTATGCCAACACTAGCATCTGGTGTGAGAGCGAAGCTAGTGATTCTGAAGAAGAAGATAAGCCTCGCAACTCAACAAACCTATGCTTCATGGCTGCAAATACTAAGGTAATAACAAACCCTCTCTATGAAGAATTTACTTTTGATGAATTATGTGATGCTTTTTCTGATCTATTGGCCGATCAGAAGAAAATGATAGATATGTACAAAAGTGCTAAGAAAGAGGTAAAATTTGTGCAATCTAAATTTTCAAAGCAATCTAGAATATTAGAAGATATTAAAGATTCTTTTAGTGACACCAATGAGATAACTTCTCTAAAGTTAAGCTTACATGAAACTCTTAAGAAGCTTGAAAAGGCAAATCAAGAAAATGTAAAACTTAACGATCTCTATGAAATAGAGAAAAAAAGTATAACATTGATGCTCAGGGAGTAGATGCACTCACGGCCAAGTACAATGAAGCCTATGACAACTCTAAAAGTTAGATATTAAACTGGGAAAACAGGTTGCTAAACCTATTGCTCAGGCAAACACAAGTCAGAAGGCTAAACACACAACACAATACGACCAACACTGCTAGAACTGTTAAAAGTCATGTATATATGTATACCTTTTCACACAGTAAGAAAGCACATACATCTTTAAAAACTCACATACATGATTTTCAAACGACACCTAGCACTAACACTTTTGCTACATGTCATTATTGTGGATTGAAAGGACATGTATCACCTCAGTGTAAGATTAAAAATCTAGTAAAAATGAATGTTATATGTGGGTTCAAAAAACTAACACATCAGGACCCTCAAGAAAGTGGATACCAAAGGTTACATCTCTAACTTGTATTGTAGGTGGACCTTCCTCCTCCCACTAGAAGCAAGTGGATACTCGATAGTGGTTGCTCCAGGCATATGACTGGTGATAACAAATTGTTTGCAACTCTATCGATGAAGAAAGAAGGCTATGTCTCCTTTGGGAACAACCTTAAAGGACATATTATTGGAATTGGTGACATAGGTACTTCTCCCTCACCTATTATTAAAGATGTATGCTTAGTGACAGAATTAAAACATAACCTACTAAGTATTAGTCAACTGACTGATCATGGTTATGGAATTAATTTTGTTAAAAATAAATGTTCTTTATCTATCAAGAAAGACTAACAATACAGGAAAATATTTGTTCACAACCCAAGACGAAAGCTGGATATGGCATATACGTCTCAGACATGCGAACATGGATACTATTGCAAGATTGTATACCAAGAAACTGGTAAGAGGCTTACCTGAAATAACTTTCAAGAAAGATATGGTTTGTGTCGAATGTGAGAAGAACAAGGCATCTAGATCATCTTTCAGTTCAATAAACGTTGTAAACACCTCTAGACCCTTGCAATTAATTCATATGGACTTGTTGGACCAAGTAGAGTCGCCAGTCTTGGCAGAAAACTTTATGCTTACGTGATAGTTGATGACTACTCACGATATACTTGGGTTTACTTTGGTAAATAAGAATGAAGCCTTTTCTGCATTTGTATCTTTTTGTAAAAAGGTGCAAAATAAGAAAGGATTCATGATTACTCGGATTCGAAGTGATCATGGAGGGAGTTCGATAACCATGAGTTTAAATCCTATTGTGATTCAAATGGGTTATCACATAAATTCTCTTGCCCCAGGACTCCCCAATAGAATGGCATTGTGTAGAGGAATAGAACTCTTGGCGATATGGCCAAAGTTATGCTTAACCAGTATAATCTTTCTAAGTATTTTTGGACAAAAGCTGTCTATACAACATGCCATGTTCTGAATAGAGTTCTAATTAGACCTATATCTATTATGGTTTAATAGAACTCCTAACATCATCTACTTCAAGGTCTTTGGTTGCAGATGTTTTATTTTAAATACAAAGACAACTTGGGAAAATTCGATAAAAAAACTCATGAAGGTATATTCTTAGGATATGCGACAAAAGTAAAGGATTCAGAGTATTCAACAAGAGGTCACTCATTGTTGAAGATTCAATAAATGTCACATTCGATGAGCTGAACAATAAACGGAATGACGATAGTGACAATGAAGAAGATAAAACTCCCACCGATGGAACATCAGATGATACCCCACCAAATGATACACACCAAGAGATGCACCGTCCACATCCTATCTGGAAAGTATGCAGAAACGAATGCGGTTTACGCCAGACCATCCCGAAGAATTGGTAGTCAGTAATATATCAAGAGGTGTAAGTACTCGTTCAAGATCAAGAGAATTGGTAATAGCTAATGTTGCATTTATTTCCAAAATAGAACCCAAAAATGTTTTAGAAGCTATTTCTGATGAATTTTGGAATTCTGCAATGCAAGAGAAACTTAACCAATTTGAGCGGAATCAAGTATGAGAACTCGTTTCCAGACCTATTGATCACACAATCATTAGTACCAAGTGGGTATTCCGAAATAAGTTAGATGAGAATGGCTCAGTCACACGCAATAAAGCACGTCTAGTAGCTCAAGGCTATAATCAAGAAGAACATTGACTATGATGAGACGTATGCTCCAGTTGCTAGATTAGAGTCCATTCGTATGCTTTGTGCTTTTGTAAGTTTTCATGGTTTCAAATTTTTCTAAATGGATGTCAAAAGTGCTTTTCTAAATGGTTTTATAAAAGAAGCTTTTGTAAAAATACCACCTGGCTTTGAAGATTTCAAAAATTCTGATCACGTATTCAAGCTTCGTAAGGATTTCTATGGTCTCAAACAAGCACCTCGTGCGTGGTATGAGCGCCTTAGTTTTTCTTACTTGAACACGATTTTTCAAAAGGGAAGGTTGATTCTACTCTATTTATAAAATCTTTGAATAAAAATATTTTATTAGTGTAGATATATGTAGATGACATAATTTTTGGATCGACTAATGAGATGCTATGTAACGAGTTTGCTAAGCGTATGCAGAGTGAATTCAAAAAGCATGATGGAAGAATTAACATTCTTCCTTGGACTACAAATCAGCAAAGTTCACAAGGGATATTCATCAATCAAACAAAATATACAAAAGACTTGCTAAAGAAATTTGATATGGATAACGTTAAACCTATTGGTACACCCATGGCAACGTCTACAAAGCTTGATACAGATAAAAGTGGTACACTAGTTGATGTACGTAAGTACAGAGGTATGATTGGTAGCTTATTGTATTTAACTGCTAGTCGACCAGACATTATGTTCTCTATATGCTTATGTGCAGGGTATCAGGCTTGCCCTAAATGAATCACATGTGAGCGCCGTTAAGCGTATCCTGCGATACCTTAAAGGAACTTTGACGACTGATCTTTGGTATCCCAAAACTGGTTCGTTTGACCTGGTAGGTTACTCGAACGCAGATTTTGCTGGATGCAAAGTCGATCATAAAAGTACCAGTAGCACATGTCATTTTCTAGGAAATTCTTTAGTCTCCTAGTTTTCTAAAAAATAAAATTCTGTTGCATTATCAACAACTGAGGCTGAATATATAGTTGCAAGACGTTATTGTGCTCAAATTTTATGGATGAAGCAAACTCTGGAAAACTATCAGTTATCATTTCATCACATCCCTATTTACTGCGATAACAGTAGCTCTATTAATCTCACAAAAAATCCTATATGTCACACACGCACTAAGCACATAGAAATTAGACATCATTTTCTTAGAGACCATGTTTTGCAAGGTGATATTAATTTAGAATTTGTTGACACTGAACATCAACTAGCTGACATCTTCACTAAGCCTTTGGCTGAAGATCGTTTTAACTTTATACGAAAGAAATTAGGAATTTTGGATGTTGAAGTAATATAATTAAATATTATTGATTATATCATAACTTTGTGGAAAATATTTTGGTTATAAGCCGAAAGGGCCCTTCTATCAAAAGACGTAAAAGTCTAAACGACACTGTGCCAAGTGTCCACAGACCACAACTAGCTGGAAATCGGCCCCTACAGCTAACCCGAAATATTCGATGCAAATTTGTGTATTATTAATTAATATTAATTATTTATTTCAACACAATTATTTCTAATTAAACTCACATTTATGTTAAAAACTATCACACTCTTTCCAACATCTATTCTGATTTCCAAGTGACCGAACTCGGTCAGAGTTCTAGACGAACTCGGTCTGGGTGAATTAGAACGGAAGCTGGACAGCCAAGCCCCCTTTTATTTAAACCCTCTACATTATCTTCAACCTTATCACAGCCACCATATTTCTACCGAAAACCCTAACCCTAACTTCTGAGTTCTTCCTCCTCCAAGCTTTTCAAGTATTCAAACTTTGGATTCGGAGCTCTCTTGAAGTTCTTTTCAACTGTTTACCTTCAATTTCGGTATATTTTCACTCTCTCTATCCTTTCAATTTCATGGCTCCTAAAATTCCTATTTCTTCAAAAAAGAAAAGAAAAGTTTATGAAGGTTCATTCTTACTCCTCATGAGGCAACCTCTTTTTCATTTTATACTCCTTCCAAACCCGATAAAGATTTCTTTGATGAATTTATATTTGTGTCTCAAGAGGCATCAAATGCGTGGTTTAATGATTTTCAAAAAAAAAAACTTTGTCCGGGTGCTCATATCAACTTTATAATATTTTCAGATCATATGAGCGCTTTTGAATATCATCAATTGCTAGATTTAGTTCAATCTAGTTTTCCTGTATACACCAATGTTATTCGATATTTTATTATAACCTATCGGTCACAAACGGGAAGAAAAATCAAAAGTTAGCAGAATCGATATTGAGTTTGATGCTGATGACTTGGCTATCATACTTACATTCCCAATGCCGGGGAAGCTCTTGTCGATATCACTTATGTCCAATTTTCTGAAGGGACAACTTTTGATTCCTTTCGTGATTCGTTATGTGAACCAAATCCTTGACCGAAAGGCACCCTTTGCCCTAGGCATCTGAACAACTATATATTTCTATGATCTTCATAGAATGGTATTCTCCACCATCATTCCAAAGAATACTGCCATAGATGAGATTTCTTATTTAGAGATTTTAGCTATTTATCATCTCTATTTTCACGTCCCTTTAGTCTATCCAAGACTACCATCGTCGCTATGGAACGTTGTCGCAAGAAATCACGACGTCTTCTGTATGCGATGCATCTTCCGTACATCTTTCAGTTCTTTGAGGTCAGTCTTGAGGATTATGCTGAGGATGCTGCTCCTGCTTATCTTCATGAGCATCGTCACTCTGCTCCTACTCCTACTGCTCAGGCTCCACCTCCTGCAGTTGACCCATTATCTGCTGACTCCCATCCTACTCATCCTCCTGGTAGCGTTACCTTGAGTCACTTCAGGCTCCTATGATGGACCAGTTTTGTTCCATGGATTTTCGTACTACCCTCCAGCTCCAGGCTATCTCCAACTCGGTTTGGGATATGTCCTATAGTCTTGCTCACAACCCTAGTGGCCCCATCCCTATGATTCATGATCCTACCAGACTCGGATAACGCATTGATGATCCAGAGGCTTAGCGTTACTTTGAGCCAGCTGCTGCCCAATTTGATCCCAACCGTTTTGTTGAGACCGGTCCTGTCACGACCCGCACCCTAGAGTTAGGGCACGAGAGTGGGTACGTCCAGCCTACGCCGCAGTGTCGGCGGTAGAACGCTGTCCTAGGTCAAACATCTAACATATAAAGGTACCTGTACAGTATATACTCTCCGAATGGAGGTGACATAGCAGATACAGTCTCAATCACATCTAAGGTAGAGCATGATAAAGATAGATAAAACATGAATTCCAAAAGAGATACAGCAGATAGAAGTCTAAGTGTCTAAGATATACAACCCAGAATACATCTCAAAGCTCAAATACAGTAATCCATAGAATAAATACAACTCAAGACAACTGAAATAAAGTAAGAAAACCCTAGCTATCTATACAACCTCTACTGTGTCTCCTCTAGGCTAGCAGGCAACCTCCAAGCTATCTGTAAAAATCAACAGGTCCAGTCAGGACAGGAGCGAGCACAGTACATCTCAACAGATCATAGCAGGTTAGAAAGTATAATCATGCAGTAAAGAAAGATACAGGATCTGAAAGAAATACAGTATGTAAACAAGAAAGAACTGTAATAGAAATATCTACTATAAATAGAGAACTAACAGTGGCTAGTGATGTAGAGTACAGGATAGCACATGTGAACATGACAGATTTGTACATGATCTACACTACTATAGAATTGTTCACATGACTACTAGCACTCCCCTGTTCTCCAATCAATACATAAGGATCTAAGCAGGTTATTAATATACATGATATCACATGAGGGCCCATGAAAGGGTGCACATGATATTATACATGAGGGCTCTGTGAAATGAGAGTACATGATTCACAAGAGTGTACATGTATGGTAAAAGCACAGGAGTACATGATGAAAGTGAAATGCGTATGACACAATGTACCCGATGCTCCTGAGGGCGATAACATCGCATGAAGAGATCCATATAGTACTAATCCGTGATAATGTCGTGACAGCATCAAGTAAAGTAATCTAAAGCAGGAATATAATTCTAAGCAAGTTATGAAATGATAGAGAATGTACTCTCCTGATAACCTGAACAGCTGATAGGTATAGGGGTCCAACTGAAGCCATAGAGTCCTATTTAAAGCAACACAGGTTACAAGGTGTTCAAGTTGTAATAAATGAATCTCTACAACCAATCTATATTATCCTAGGTTCTTCTAAGTCAAATCAACTCTAGGTTAACTCCGGTCAACAATCTAGTCAAACTAGGTCAAGTGTTGACTTACAGTTCATTTTTTGTCAACTGGTCAACTCTGGTCAAACAGGGTCAATTCTAGTCTAATTATTAAAGATAAAAGTGTACCTCGTTATTCGTACGTCGAAACTTACGACACGCAATCGATATGAGATGATCAACGGTAAAGTTGATAATATTATAGTGATCCACATATCCATCTTGTCAATTTCAGCGATGTGAGATCACTGGAATTGACTGAGCTCAGTTTCGTTGTACTAATCCCGAAATACGAACATTATAAGAATTAATATTAATAAATTATAAAAAGGTTAAATCAGAGAAACTATCAACAAAAATTGTCGGACGATGAATAAACATCGCCAACGTGTCCAGAATGGTCAAATTAGCTAGGAAGCCTACCCATCGGTCCAATTTGGACACAAGGGCAAAAAAGTAATTTCGGGTCAAAACGGTACTCGTGTCGGAGCCGTTTTGCACCGAAAAACGTGCAAGAAAACAAGTCTACAAAACATAACAAATTATATGTCTACGAAACCAGAATGATGATACGAACCCAACGGTATATCCAGAATTGGATTCCGTTGACCCGATCTCAATTTGGTCCGTTGACCAGAACTTGAAATTCTGGTTTGCACGAAAATGCGTGCCGGAGCCAATGTTCTCAAAACTCAGCAAACTATATGTCAACGAGTCCAGAATGACGATACGAACTCAACGGTATATCCGGAATTGGATTTCGATGAGCCGATCTCAAAATGACCTGTTGACCCGGATATTGGTATCCGACTTGCACCGAAATGCGTGCCGGATCCAATGTCCACCAAAACCTAGCAAATTATATGTCAACAAGTCCAGAATGACGATACGAACTCAACGGTATATCCGGAATTGGATTCTGTTGAGCCGGCGTCAAAAAGTCCCGTTGACCCGGACTGTAGGACCTACTTTGTACCGAAATGCGTGCCAGGGCCCACGTCCTCCAAATCTAACAAATTTTATATGAAAACGTGCCAGAACGATGCCACGAGTCTACTGGTCGTGTCAAAAATGAAATCTGGAGTCCCGTGTTCAAAAATGGAATTTTACAAGTTGGAAATTATGAATTCGGACGGCCAACTTTTTCGTCGAATTCAACCAATCAAACAAGCTCAGAATGAAACGAAACTGGAGGGGTAGTAAGAGGGTTATACCAGCTTCGCACAGGACTGGTAGCACGCCAAATGGAGCTGCGGTGGAGGAGGTAGAAGCTGACGAAGTTGGCTCCGCGAAACTGTCCAAATTTTATTCAATTTAAACGGTCAACTTGGTGGCGGTTTTGATGTATCAAACGATAAAATTAACGAATAAATTGATAGAAGTGAAGGTGGATATTCCAAGATTGTGACGGAGCAAAGAAATCGCCGATCCAACGGTCGGATTTCTGAGAAAATGCGCACGAAGTTGCTGCGACGGAACGTAAATTCTGGACCGATCCCGCACACGTCACGACGGAACTTCGTGCGAAACGCACGAATCGCCTCGACGGCCCATCCCGGAGGACGGTCGCCGCCATGGGAGTGCTCGTCGGGGAGGGCGCATGCGGTGGGGGTCCGAGGCATGGCGGCGGCGGCGGCGCGCGGCCAGCGCTGCCAGCTGCTGCTGCCGCCGCAGCTACTGTTAGCTGCTGCCGTGCACTGCTGTGCGCGGGGCCGGCCTGGCCGGGCGCAGTGACGGTGGGGGTGAGGTGGCGCGCGGGCGGCGAGGTGGCGTGCGGGCTTTGTTGGTGGTGGCGCGCAGGGCTTAGGTGGTGGTTCGGTGGTGGTGGTTGTGGAGAAGAAGAAGGAGGAGGAGTTGGTTGGTGGTGCTCGGCCTGCTGGCCAGGGTGGCCGACGGCGAGGCTGGGTTGTGCTCGGCCAAGTGGTCGGGAATGGGCTGCTGTGTAGATGGTGGTGGAATGGTTGTGGTTGCTGTTGGTGTTGGTGTGAAAGGAAAATAAGTGAGGGAATAATAAATTATTGTGTGTAATCAATGGAGGAGAGAGAGTGCTACTCCCTCAAAGTTAGGGCCGGTCTATGTGGGGGTGTGGGGATGTTGGCTGCTATGTGGGAAGATTGATGGTTGGGATCAAATGAGAATCCAATGGCTGGGATTTAAATATTAGGAAATTGGTCATTCCAAGGAATTTAATAAACGGATTTTCCATTAAATATAAAAAAATAGGTATATAGGGTATTTAGTATTTTTCAAGGGTAATGAGGCTGAGGGTGATGGTGATGGAGAGTAACATGGAGCTGGGGCTGGGTTCAGTCAAGCCGAATTGGATCAAAATTGGACATGGCACAATAATCAAATTAAAATAGGTGTTGATAATCATGGGTAAATAAATAGCACGTGGGGATTCCAATAAATGGGACACAAGTGTCATGCGGGTAGTAGGCTCAATGTGGGCCATGTCCATAATTGGGGCTGACAGGTTTTGGTCGACAGGGTACCCACAAATCAAGTTGAAAAATAAATGTGACATGGTGGGGTAAAATTAAATTGGGTCACGTGTCAGGAAAGTTATGTGAACAAAATAGAGCACAAAATGGTGTGTCTGAGTGGGACACGAAGGTTATGGGTGAAGAGCGTCTCGAGTAGATCATGCATAAGAAGTTGGTTTCAAAAAAATGTCTGGTCTGGTGCTTCCAAATCAAAAGTCACGGTAACGTGCTAATAATGATCAAGGAAAAGAGTAGAAAAATTAATTAATAATCAAATGGTCTAAATCGACCCGAAGTTGTGCGAAGCAGAAAGAGTACAAGGGAACAAGTTTGGATGGGACATTATATACCATCATGAAGGTAATCCTGTCCACTATAAAACTCTGAAGAAGGTTTCCAGAGTTGAACATCCCTGACACTCCAAATATCAAAGGCACGGAAAGTACATCTAAAGATAATAAACAGAATAATTTATTTATTGAAACTAATTCAATCAAAAAAATAAAAAAATCAACCCGAAATTCAGGGCGCTCACATCCTACCCACCTTATAAAAATTTCGTCCTCGAAATTAAAATGTTCGTACTCCTTCTAGGTCAAACCCCCACAATCAAGTCCCAGAACTTAAACAAATCATACCATCAAAAAGGACGGCATACAGGGTCATGGCATATGGTGGCAGTGAAAGTCTCATCTAGGTATACTAGTCATGCCAACCGAAACGGTCATAGGGTATCAAAACACACAAGCAATTAGGGGAGTTAAACCGAAAAAGACACAGAAATAACAAATCATCAAAACTGTAAGACAGTCTACCATCCTATGTGAAAACTGGTACTTATCAAAAAAAAATAAAGAAAGGTAACTACCAATTATCTATAAAGGGGTACTATTCAAAGAAAAATCAAAATCACAAGTTTAATTAATGAAAGTCGATTACATTGAAATCCAATCACAATGTATATATGAGAGCGTTGGAGAGGGAAAAGCTAGCATTATGTAAAGGTTATGTGGACATGTTCATATGGTTAGATAGTAGGCATGTGTGTATGTGAAATATACATGAAAGTATATAGAAGGATTTGGGTTTCAAAACAATAGCTATCCAGTTACACTACTCATGGCATATTGGTTAAACAATCTACAATACACAACCTATTTACTCATAACATGCATGGCTAACCATATATACATACTATATATATAATATATATAATATATATATATAATATATATATATATCTATATATAAAGAGGTAGAGATTTAGTTATGTCTCTATATACATTATAACATGTATGCATAAACTCTATATATATCTATATAGATATATGAACATAACATAGAGAGGAAGGGTTAGGTTTACATGGCAGTGTATACTAAGTTAGGGTGTGTGTCCTTGTACAGGGTTATAGCTTTAGTATTGAAAGGTTAAATCCAGTTTTAGTTCAGCATTTACATATAAAATTTGAAAATAAGCTGACATTTAAACCAGTACAATATTAACATAATGCAGTTTCAGATTTTAGGGGTTTGAAACATCACAACTAACTCAATGCTCCCAACACATCCTAACATGATGGAGATGAAACCCTAACATACTATCCATACATTTATCTATGCATACAGTTCAATATTACATATTAAATCTGAAATCGAACTAAGCATTGAAATCAATGTAAAAAAAAAATGTTAACATGTATTCAGTTTTAGGATTTGGAGAAATTTGAACATCAACCAACCCAATGTTTATCACAACCTAACATGTAAGAATATGAAACCTAAATTTATATCCCTATATACCACAATGTATATAGCTCAAAATATTACATTTGAAAAAAATAAAACAGCAATTTTGAACTAAACATTTGGAATCCAGTATTAAGGGTTAATATGCACACAGTCTTAGATTTGACAAATTCAAACACAAAACTCAACCAATTTCTTTAAGAATTGAAACCCTGTATATAACATACATGTACAGTGATGTAAACATAACTAATAACATGAAATTTATATTTAAATTATGAGTTTAAGCTGGAAAAAGCAGAGAACCAGAAATATTGGGGTTTTAAAAATTTAAACATCAACGACATATTAATATGTATTTAGATAGGTGGGAATCAAAGTATAGCATGCATACGTGTTAGGCAAGTGTCCACTATATATATATATATCATATATTCTCATGTCCCAATATAAAAATCAAATTCCATATCAAGACCAACATTCAGATTCCTACCAAGATTGCAAAGTAGGTGATTGATGTAATCAAGACAGTTTTTATTATTATTTAATACGAAAATAATAGCAAGAAGGAAATAACGATAAAATTGTTCTGCTTATTTGTTTAAAAGAAGGAACCATTTTGAAACCCAGAGCTAAACTATCAAATCCAAGATAAGGTCTAGTAAAAATCATCGATTCTTTGTATTATGAATAAACTCATAGCAAAAAGTTACACAAGGTTTATAAAAGCAGCTACAGCTACTCCTAAGTTAAATAATGAGAAGCAAAACAAAACAAAACAAATAATAATTTTTTTTTTGAAGGACTGAAACAAAAGTAGAGAAAACATGTTCGAAATATTTAAGGTACAATCTGATAATCATATGCGTCTATCCAAATCATGGTACTCTAAATCCTCGTCATACTAGTAAGCAAGGCTACGATAATCACAGAGTCCTCGACTTAGGCACATACCTCTAGAATCGTGGTATTTAATATTTTCGCGATGCCGCTAGCTTGGCTGCGAAAACCTTAAATTCCCACACCGAGAAATATATCCAAAATCAGACTATATGTCCTCACCATGCTGGCTAATGTGACTATGGAAGACTAGATTCCATAACTTAGATGACCTAGCCCATATAATTTTATCTTGACAAAAATTTAATTAAATCAGCAATGGAAACCCAAAAATCAAATTTATCAATGAACATCAAGATTCAAAATGAACAAAAATCCATCAAATCATATAAATACAAACTCGGATGCAACAGCTAACATCAAGATTCAAAACTCGACAATCATCATCAAAATCAAATTCAACAACAAAATATAAAGATAAATCAAATCAAGGGAAGAAGAGTTTTCAAATCGAAGTTAAAATAAGATTCTCAAGGGTCGTCCCAGGAATCTCTCAAGGGATCCTAACTGTGATTGAGTACCTTCAAAATATATCCTAATCCTACTGCAGGCTGTAGTGGTACTAGTTCGAATACCACTACACAAACTCGACCTGCATGGGCCACCACTAAAAATATGTCACGACCCGCACCCTAGAGTTAGGGCACGAGACGTGGGTACGTCCAGCCTACGCCGCAGTGTCGGCGGTTAGAACGCTGTCCTAGGTCAAACATCTAACAATAAAGGTACATGTACAGTATATACTCTCCGAATGGAGGTGACATAGCAGATACAGTCTCAATCACATCTAAGGTAGAGCATGATAAAGATAGATAAAATATGAAATCCAAATGAGATACAACAGATAGAAGTCTAAGTGTCTAAGATATACAAACCCAGAAATACATCTCAAAGCTCAAATACAGTAATCCATAGAATAAATACAACTCAAGACAACTGAAATAAAGTAAGAAAACCCTAGCTATCTATACAACCTCTACTGTGTCTCCTCTAAGCTAGCAGGAAACCTCCAAGCTATCTGTAAAATTTATCAACATGTCCAGTCAGGACAGGAGCGAGCACAGTACATCTCAACAGATCATAGCAGGTTAGAAAGTATAATCATGCAGTAAAGTAAGATACATGATCTGAAAGAAATACAGTATGTAAACAGAGAGAGAACTGTAATAGAAATATCTACTATAAATAGAGAACTAACAGTGGCTAGTGATGTAGACGAGTCCAGAATGACGATACAAACTCAACTGTATATCCGAAATTGGATTCCGTTGAGCCGGCATCAAAAAGTCCCGTTGACCCGGACTGTGGGACCCACTTTGCACCGAAATGCGAGCCAGGATCCACATCTCCAAATCTAAAAATTTTATATGAAAACATGCCAGAACGACGCCACGAGTCTACTAGTGGTGTCAGAAATGAAATTTGGAGTCCCGTTCAAAAATAGAATTTTATAAGTTGGAAATTACGAATTCGGACGGCCAACTTTGGCGTCGAATCCAACCAATCAAACAAGCTCACAATGAAACGAAACTGGGGGTAGTAAGAGGGTTATACCAGATTCGCACAGGAACTGGTAGCACACCAAATGGAGCTGCGGTGGAGGAGGTACAAGCTGACGAAGTTGGCTCTACGAAACTGTCCAAATTTATACAATTTAAACGGTCAACTTGGTGGCCGGTTTTGATGTATCAAACGATAAAATTAATGGATGAAAATTGACAGAAGTGAAGGTGGATATACCGAGATTGTGAAGGAGCGAAGAAATCACCGATCCAACGGTCGAATTTTTGAAAAAATGCGCACAAAGTCGCTGTGACGGAACACGAATTCTGGACCGATCCCGCGCGCGTCACGACGGAACTTCGTGCGAAATGTACGAATCGCCTCGACGGTGCGTCCCGGAGGACGGTGGCCTACATGGGAGTGCTCGTCGGAGGGGGGCGCACGTGCGGGGGTCGCCGGAGGCACGACGGCCGGCGGCGGCGCGCGGCCAGCGCTGCCAGCGCTGCTGCTGCCGTCGCAGCTACTGTTAGCTGCTGCCGTACGCGGGGCCAGCCTGGCCGGGCGCGGTGACGATGGGGGTGAGGTGGCGCATGGGCTGTGGTGGTGGTGGCACGCAGGGCTTTGATGGTGGTTCGGTGGTGGTGGTTGTGGAGAAGAAGGAGGAGGAGGAGTTGGTTGGTGGTGCTCGGCCTGCTGGCCAGGGTGGCCGACGGCGAGGCTGGGCTGAGCTCGGCCAAGTGGTCGGGAATGGGCTGCTGCGTAGATGGTGGTGGAATGGTTGTGGTTGCTGTTGGTGTTGGTGTGAAAGGAAAAATAAGTGAGAGGGAAATAATAAATTGTTGTGTGTAATCAATGGAGGGGAGAGTACTACTCCCTCAAAGTTAGGGCCGGCCTATGTGGGGGTATTGGGGATGTTGGCTGCTATGTGGGAAGATTGATGGTTGGGATCAAATGAGAGAATCCAATGGCTGGGATTTAAATATTAGGAAATTGGTCATTCCAAGGGATTTTAGTAAACGGATTTTCTATTAAATATAAAAAAAAATAGGTAGATAGGGTATTTAGTATTTTTCAAGGGTAATGAGGCTGAGGGTGATGGTGATGGAGAGTAACATGGAGCTGGGGCTGGGTTCAGTCAAGCCGGGTTGGATCAAAATCGGACATGGCGCAATAATCAAATTAAAATAGGTGTTGATAATCATGGGTAAATAAATAGCACGTGGGGATTCCAATAAATGGGACACAAGTGTCATGCGGGTAGTAGGCTCAATGTGGGCCATGTCCATAATTGGGGCTGACAGGTTTTGGTCGACAGGGTACCCACAAATCAAGTTAGAAAATAAATGTGACACCGTGGGGTGAAATAAAATTGGGTCACGTGTCAGGAAAGTTGTGTGAACAAAATAGAGCACAAAATGGTGTGTCTGAGTGGGACACGAAGGTCATGGGTGAAGAGCGTCTCGAGTAGATCATGCATGAGAAGTTGGTTTCAAGAAAATGTCTGGTCTGGTGCTTCCAAATCAAAAGTCACGGTAACGTGCTAATAATGATCAAGGAAAAGAGTGGGAAAATTAATTAATAATCAAATGGTCTAAATCGACCCGAAGTTGTGCGAAGCAGAAAGAGTACAAGGAAACAAGTTTGGATGGGACAATATACCATCATGAAGGTAATCCTGTCCACTACAAAACTTATGAAGAAGGTTTCTAGAGTTGAACATCCCTGACACTCCAAATATCAAAGGCACAGAAAAGTACACATAAAGATATAAACAGAATAATTTATTTATTGAAACTAAATCAATCAAAAAATAAAAAAAAAATAAACCCGAAATTCAGGGTGCTCACAGGTCCTTCCAGTGCTGCTGGTGCTACTGTCGATGATGATGAGGATGACGATTGAGGATATATTTTCTTGTGATAGTTTACTAGTTTTCATTTTTTGATATGTATTAGTAATAAATGCTTCTTTCAAACATTATCAGTTTATTAGTTATTTTTTGAGTGATGTATGAACTCTAGTTACTTCAGTTTATACTAGTATTTCCTATTTTTCAGCACTATGCATTCTCCTATTCATTTTAAATTTTTTTTGTGCTGAGTACTTCTACTAGTTGGACTACATCATTTTGCTTATATGACAAAACGAGGGAGTAAGATAAGATGGGATACTTATAAATGACTTATGACTTAAAATATATTCTAATTATATTATTGCTAATTGTACATCATGTTTTTAAAATTTTATTAAACATGACTAAACTAATTGGTTTGGAGATTTTGTTTGTTTTTAGACTCTACAAATATTCAACCAATATGTTTTGTTACGGGGGAGTAACAAGACTTGACCGTACATTACGGGGGAACAATTATATTATACCAATACTTGACGGCCAAAGCTACTACCGTACCCTCAGTACTACATCAAGTCTACTTCCAACTCAAGCTGAACAGATTCTTAAGTATCAATCGTAGTTTTCTCACATTATCAAAATGGGGGAGAACCAAAATACTGGCAAGTAAAGACGGACCAGGCAGGCTACGTATACCAAAGAACTCCAGTACTCCGAAATGACGTATAAGCTGTATAGATGGGGGTTACTACTACAAGCCAACAGTCAATCCTAGGTCACATAATCCTAGATATCTCAATCACAAGCAAACAAGTAATGTACAAGAGTATGATCATCAAGCATATATGACAGTAAAGCATCACAACTATAATATATAGATGATCATGAAGCTAGTAATACAAAATAAAGAACTAGCAAGACTAAGTAATACATGACCAGCTCTAGCTGCAGTCTAGAAATATATCATCATGTCTAAGCCGTAGACCAAATGTCAAGTCCAAAACATGAGCTAAACACGTGCTCGGTGGCTAAACGCCTCAAAAGAATATACAGAAAGAGTGGGTAAGAGAAAGAAAACCCACTCAAGCCCCCTGGTGCTCCGGGTGGTCACCATCGAGTGGAAGGTACAGAAGATCCTCGGGCACTTCAACTAAATCTGGTCAATGCAAAATCAGTGGGGTCAGACCCCCAATAGCAAGTACCACAAAAGAAGCCAAACTATGAACTAAAACCAGCATGCAATTCATAATATCTCTAAGATAAGTAGCAAATGAGACTAGAATAATAATTTGGTACCACAGTGTGTACGAAAGAAAACTGAGAACATGTAAGGAAATGTAAGTGAATATGTAGAATAAACTGGGCATATGAGCATGTGGTAAAGCCGAGCATGTAGGATAAGTAATGAAACCAAGCATGTAGTAGGAAGAATAGCATGTAAGGAATGACAGGAAGCTAAGTACTGCAATAAGATAAACTGGAGCAAGACTAGACTAGACAGGAGTGGACTCCATCCATCAATCACGGCCAAGCAATGAGTATGGCTTGATACTTTAGCTAACTAGGGTTTTCATAATCCTAATTACTAACATATGTACTTTTGAGAAATCCAATCCAGTTACCTGCCCTGCAGACTACCCGATTGATCCAAGCCAAAAGAAAAACAGTATAGCAGATACACCGTAGTAAGATACATGTGTCCTAAAGAAGTACCACACTCGATGGTGTGCTGGAAGAGTGCTCATCATGACAGATAGCTCCAAATCCCTAGTATATATATATATATATATATATATATATATATATATAATAAGACTGGGAAACAAGGGGTGCAGGTAACCAGAAAAGTCTCACCTCCCAATGATCTAGATAATCAAGCTAGTTGTATAGTTCCTAACATTTTATTTAGGATACTAGGTGTGACATTCTGTAGAATCTATCCTAGACATGAGACATATGAGACTGGACAAGACAAGCAAGATTGTGCACTACAACAAGCCACAACAAGACATGACAATATCAAGATAAGAGTGCGCTACGACGAGCCACTATCAAGGAGCTAGACATGTACTGTAATCAAGAGTACGCCATGAAAGGCCACTATCAAGCAAGATAGGAAAATACATGTACAATAGTGCACCACGACGGGTCACTATCAAGTAAATATTGGACATGGCATAGACTGTAAAGTACAATAATTCTGGAAGGGCATGGCAATACATAGTGAGTATAGAGAACATATGAACATAAGCTAGTGTCAAGTGTATATAGGTATATGGTGTACAATCATTCTCTAAGTATACAAGGTCATCTAATCATGTTAAGAATTTATTACAGTCGAAGAAAATATCAAAAACGAATAAAAACGGACAGAAACGGACAAAAACAGCCTAACCGGATCATCCGACGGATTACTGCGGATTACCGACAGATTTTCCAAAGTGTCACAGCAAGTTTTGTGGTGCAAATTCAGATTTTTCGACGAATTTCTGCAGATTTCTGACGAATTTTTCGAACCGTCACAAAAAGTTGATTTTTGAAAACTCCAAACTTGTTTCGGCCAAAAAACTTCGTTTTAAATCAAAAATCAGACTTTCAAAAGTCAAAATCGTATGCAATTTAATTCCCTACAACATGGGAGTACTAGTTTTGACAAATTCAAAGATTTGATAGATCAATACCTCAAAATACTCCAAAAAGAGGTTCTCGGGAAACCGAAACGGGTTCCGATTTTTACCAAACTCAAAAATCTATGTATACAAGCTTGGTGGGGGCCTCATATATGCATATGTAACCAAGATCTATGATGGTAACACCAGTATCACTCTCAATACCGAGTTTTCTACTAAGTCAATATGGATTTTAACAGAAAATCAAATCATAGTTCTAACCATATTTAGAAACATGCATATGACGAGAATCACAAGGAAAAAATTTAAAAAAAAATGAGTTTAAGACCATTCTAAGCATTTAATGCCAAGGAAAACAAAAATGACAATAAAACAATATTTTCATGAATTTGGCAAGATGTACTTGCATAAGTTAAGCTCCAAGTCTAATATTTCACTCCACCACCAAGAGGGATACGAAACCACACTCTAGGCCTCAAGGCCAAGCTTTCCTATGCTCTTGAGGAGAGGAATAAAAGTGAAGAGGGAAGCAAGAAAGAATGAAAAGAGGAAGGAGAGAAAAAGTGAAAGGGTATATATAGAAGGAAGAATTAATCTTGACCATTAGATGGTGATGCATGTCAAAATCTAAGCCAATCGTGGCCATCCAAACAAAACCAAATATCCATTGGGTAATAGGGTGCATCTATACTATTCATGAAAATATCCAAACACTATTTATCAAAATATCTAAAATACTATTTATGAAAATATCTGAAATAAAAAATATCTAAAATATGAAAAAATCTGTCCGGGCGGTATGCCGTCGGTATGCACCGGTATACTGGCAGTATGCCGCCGGTCAAGGAAAAATCTATAAGTTGGGAAAATTTTAAAGCATTCCGAAAAACTAAGAAAATACAAAAATACTACAAAATACGTATCCATATAAATACCAATACTGTGAGACGAGTCTCACATATTTTCTGCTGTACTCTATTCACCACCCTCTAGAGGTGCCATCGATCCTACATACTTTTGGTTTGGGTACTTATATCTGACCGTGGCTTGGAACAGTAACTTGTCGCGAACTAGTTTGCCACACCTTGTCCTTGTTTGGTTGTAGGTGTGGTTTACTGCTTCGATGAAAAGGTACTGAACCTTGTTGTGGTCCGAAATATATCGGATTCATGGCTTGGAAAGATACTTCATCGTAGATTAGGGCATCATCTCCTGTCCTTGTTTGGTTGGGAGGATGGTGCGCTAATTCAAGGTGTTTCACTTAACAAAATGCCTTGGAGGAATTGGGATTTTGAAAATAAAACGAGAAAGAGTACAAGAAGTACAACTTTTGATTCTGGAAAAGTATTGCTATGGAAGTCTGATTCGTAAATGATCACTTTGTTCCTTGGACCATATGATGATGATGAAGATCGCTGCTTGAAGTAGAACAACTTGGAAGAACTAACGCAACAGAAAGGTATCGACGCACTTGGGCACTGATGGCGAGGCCGAATGCTTTCCTGCTTTGCTTCACTCTGTTCTTGGAAGAAAAGTTAAAGAAGAATGCTCTAGAGGATCAAAATCTCGAAGCTCTGATCTCTGTATTCTCTCCTGTCTCTCTGGTGTTGTATGAGAAAAATGAGTCTTTTTATAGACTGGGGCTTCCGCGCGTAAAGGAGCATCAAAATGTCTTTACGCTCAATAACCGCCAACCACGATCAGAATCATCCTCCGTATGTGCTGACACGTGTTCCGTCATTTCAGTGAGAATAGGATACACGTACACGTTCTTCGAACTATATGGCATGAAGACCACGTAGGCACACCACGTTCTGGACTGGCCAGAATAAATAGCGTAAAAAGATGAGCGTAAACTAGCTCTGTCATAGGTTTCCAGCGTAAAGCGGTTGTATAACCTTGAGCGTAAAATGGCTCAAATAAACTCCACGCACACATTGCTTTTTAATGAGCGTAAGGACTCATGTAAAGCTCCGTGCGTAAAAGAAACCCTTCATGAGCGTAAAGTAGCTCGATCTCCACAAACGACAACCATGGTCTTTGTATAAGACAAATTCCATTGAATTCTGTGGTAAATGCCATCATTGATATCTTCATGTCAAAATCTGCATTAAATGCAAGATTTGATAGCTTTTGTCCAGCGTGAAGAGGCTGCTCTGTCTTTGGCGTAAAACCACTAGTATAGACCCAGCGTAAAACGACCAGTTTGCTTGAGCGTAAAGTGACTAGTCTTATCTCGGGCGTAAAGAGATTACCCGCTGTATTAGGCGTAAAGCAGTCCACTTATGAATGAAATGACTCTTTCTTGGAAGCACTTTTTACGCTCCTACAAGACCCCCTTCAAAGTTTTCAAATGTCTCCAAAATTTGAAACACTTTGAACAGAAGCGTAAAAGTTGAGATTTGATGAGCGCAAAACTCGGGATATGCAACCGTCATCCGCGTAAGAGCGGGGATATCCAACAGTCAGTGTGAAGTTAGGGATATCGAACAGTCGGTTTTTGAATCTCCTTATAAATAGGGTTTTTTAGAGAGAGAGAAAACACTTTTACTCATCTCCTTGAATCTCCTTGCTTTTGTTTTTCTTCGAAACCCTGATCTGATGGCTCCTAAGAAATCATCCGCCGCCGGCAGCAAGGGGAAAAAGCCAGCCATTGATTCTTCATCGACTGATCATGTGAAGACCCCTATTCGGTCATCGACACCACAACGAGATCCCAACCGGCCGTGGCTCCGCCTATGATAGGTAAAACCCTTTCTTTGAAATGGGAAAAGACCGTTGAGGAAGAAGATAGATCAAACTTTCAGCTCTTTACGCCCACGTTGTACGTGGTAACGTAAAACTGAAACAACAATTATACGCCCACGATGTTCGTGTAAGCGTAAAAGAAAAAAATTATGCCCACGTTACACGTGTCAGCGTAAAACTTTGTCTTCCGCTCATAGTTAATGTGCTGGCGTGAAACCTTTAACTATGCTCATGTCTAACCAGGTCAGCGTAAAAAGTTATATTACGCTCACACCATTATGTGATAGCGTAACATTCATCAATCTTTTGAATGATCTTATTTGAGCAAAGGCTTCATGAACTTCGAACTAACTCGTTCTCTTTTGTCATTCTATCAGTGGATCTGCAAGTTCATGCTCTTGCTGAAGTTTTCGGATCATCAGTTGGCATGGTGGGTTCGAACTATTTGGAAGATTTATCTCATGTCAAATTTCCTCAGTCGAACCCCGCTATCCGGTAGAGAGGGCACAGTTAATAGCAGCTCAGGGGGATAGGTTGTTGCTATCCATGATAAATGGGGAACTGTTGAATTCGCTAGATGGACAACACTTCCCAAAACCAGCCTTTTTATTTGGAGATGCCATTGATTGTAAATCCCAGACTCATCCCAAGAAGGAGTCTTGGGTTTTCAAATTTGGAAATAGAGCCATGTATCTTCCAGATATGGACAGAGATTATTTTGTCAGCATTCGTCCATGCTACCCATCCTCGACAAATGCTGTGGAATTTGACTCCTAATAGCCATGGACGACCAGGCAGAATTGTTTTCAAGAGGGAGCGTGCCACTGATATGGGATACTTTGCTAGCGTTCCCAATGGAGGTGTTACTTCTATCTTGGGCCTTATGCCAGGCTCCAATCCCAGCGAAGATTCGGGTTTAATACAGCCAGTACAAACCCCGATGTTTGTGAATAAATTTATGAAGGATGCTGTATTATATCCTCAGAACAACCCCAGACTGCCAGGATGGTTGACTCCATTCAACCAGAGCTGGATTCAGATAAGCTTTTGGATGATGAAGAATTTTGAGGCAGAGTTGAAAGATATCGGCCTGTACGAAGCAGTGGCTTCCACCAGTTATGGTATTCCTCTGAATGGAAATTTATTTTTGGCCTTGATGGAAATATATTTAAGTTCAACTGGAACTTTTGCTACTCCAAAGGTGAAATGGGTCTCGCCCTTCATGAGATGCAGTTTATCTCGAAGCTGCCAATGGGGGAGGCCCCATATGAAGAATATGTTCCCTCCAACAGGGAGCTTGCGAGATCAGAGAAGTTAACCCTCAATTGATTGAGATATACGAAGAACTGATGTGCCACTATCTGATTTGTACCACGATGCATGAAAGTCCGTCCATCTGGCGTATATCAACAAGTGGACGACTTATCTCTTCCACAAGGATAAGATATCCAAGGAAGACAAAGAAAGATTTCAGGAAAACAAAGCTCCAGCAATCAACATAGGTTCGACAATTCCCTCCAACAAGGTTCGGGATATGACGGTTACTTACAAATTCCCGAATAAGTATCTGTCTACGAAGACTGGGGAATTTCCTGCCGGAACCGAAGCCTTGAGCTTCCTTAGATATGGTAGTCAGAAAATCTCACGGAGAGCTTTGCTGGCGGCTTTCTTTCTTATGGTTGAGAAGATGGGTTGTACCGGGTATTGGTACTGTTGACAGAATTCACCGCAGTGTGCTATGGCCAGCAGTACGCCTGGTTTTTAAAGTCAGGATCAACCTGCTATCGGCCATGGTGTCGGATAAATGCAGGTGTAAGAACCTTTGGCGAGGAGTTAATCAATAATGCTCCTCATCGGATGTTTTCCCTAGAGTAGAGATGCCCTACACCTATCTGATGGGCTGGTTATTGCATCATAACTGCGGATTGTTACCGCCAGGCCCAGGTGATGATGCGGAGGTCTTCCTCCAAAAATTCAGCAAGGCTACATGGGTTGCTACGACTTTGGCAGATACCCGAGCGGTTCTGAATTATTCTTATGGTTGGAACTTCTTCTGTACCCGGCCGCAAGTTCCAGCGGATTGCCTCGGTGTCCCATTTGAAGATGAGGTTGACGGAAGAGTTGTGTTGCCACAGTCAGTTTTTAAGTGGCTTCAGTGCATCAGACCCTCTCATTGATGTACAGAAATGAAGATAGTTGTGCGTTTGAACCGTACTTACCCAGTAGGTTCGCTCGCCAGTTCGGATATGACCAGCTTCATGTTGGTAATCCTTTGACTAATTTCCGTTATTATGGGAAATTACTTGATGGAGCTAGGGGTTGGAGGTATTTCGGTGCTGCTCGGACTGGTGCCAAATTCATAATTTCGACTGCCACTAACACCACAGAATTACGTATACTCCATACGTATGCCCACTTCTATGCTTCAATTCGTTCTTTTGCCCATGGTTACGATTTGAAAGGTAGTTTGAGGTGGCCTAAGGAGGAGAAATCGAGGAACAGGTCAGGGTGCCGGCAGACATCCCTGACGACATTGGCATTCCAGATCCATTCCTGGTAACTATCCCTACTGGAGTTGGAGAACCAGCTGCTGAACCTATCATCTAAAGGCCGCAAAAGAAAACAAGGTGCAGCGTTGTATCTCCAAAAACTCCAAAAAAAGGAGAGATCACCCAAAAGGGTCCTCTAAACAAGAGCCGATACTCCAGAAGAAGAGATTTTAATTGAAGAAGATCCTCTTGTTGGTCTTCCTCAATCCATCCTGGAGAAGGATCCTCAGCCCTCCACCGATAGTGGATCAGGGCTATAACACTTTTGTCTCCTGGACGTCTCAGCACTTCACTCCATTTGTCTTTGCCGTCCAAAGCACAGGTTGCAGAGGGTACTACTGCTGTATCCACCACCGATCAAGAACGCATCCCATCAGATGAACCGGCTCTTGATTTTGAGGATGATGATTGGGATGGTGATTATGATACATATCTTGAGAAAAATGCACATATTCCAAGTATTATACAAAACCTATATGGAATTATATACCATGATTTTGTATATTAACTTTTTTTGTTGTTTTGCAGATGTGTAATTGCACCAAAGCTGTGGCTCCTCTTCAGAAGAAGAAATCTATGAAGAGAATGAGGAATCTGAAGGGATCTTCTTCTTCTGAAGGCGCAGATGCCGAGGAGGAGGGATGCGAGAGCCTGAGGTGGAGCCTCGAGAAGAACATCCTCCATCTTGAGGCAAAAGAAGCACAATCTGAAGTGTCTTCTCTTCTGAAGCTCAACACAAAGAGGAAACTAGAGTAGACCCCACTGTAGGCGATGATGGGCTGGTGGAGGAGACCCAGACTTCACCAAAGAATCAAATGTAGAAAATATCACCACAACTGCAGTAGTAGAGAATCCTATGGAGCAACCAATTGAAGGAGGTGCGGGGGCATATTTGAACTTCAAATGGAAACTGGGGGAATAATAACATCCTCTGCTGTCGTGACTGATTCAGTACCGGTTTCTGAAAACCAATGCCAGAGTCTGAATCCGCTCCTGTGGCTGCTGTCATATCCACCAGTATTACTGCTGCTAGCACTCCAGAAATAGCTGGAGTAACAAATATTGAAGAAACTGCTCCTGAGATTCCTGGGAACCAAAAAGCAGTTACGACACCAGCTCCATCCCTGTCTGTTATTACACCGGTGGGAGATACAATCTCTAGAGCATCTGAGGATCAATTGGCTATAACGATAGTAGCAGCAACGACTTCGTCTCACTCTGCTGTTGTACCACCGATATCTGCTTCCGATCTCCAAGAAAAAGACCCGTCGGATATTGTTGCCAAGCCAAGTTCCAGCACGGGAACGAATCTCCTAGTTGAGATTTATATCGACACCTTTTACAAAAGTTTGGCAACCTTGATAAAAATGGTCCTCAATGAGGGCCTCAATTATGAGACTTTGAAGACGGCAATGGTTTCGACCATAAATAATGTTGCTCTGTTCAGTGATGCAGAGAGAGCTGGCAAGCTGGAGAAGATTGTGGAGGATCTTGAACACCCAATCAGAGAATATCTCAGGCTATCAAGTAAGACTGTTGAAAGCCTTATTGAGGAGGAATATGAAGCCTTGACAGCCGATTATCTTGCTCGGGAGGCTACATACAATGAATCTCTTCGCGAACATAGTCTGAAGGTTGCGACAGAGAAAGCATTCTTGGCTGGGATAAAGCCTTCACTTCACAGTCACAGAGTAGCTTATGATACTCTGAACATAGATATTCAGAACAAAAATCATGAAATCCACGAGTTCGAAGCAGGGTTAGCTCGCCTGAAGGCTGAAAGAGATCAGATGATCGAAGCTCGAAATCTGCACCTCACCCAGAGCTCGTTTTAGAAGAGAAAGCCTTTGGGGCTGAATCCACCATCAGGACCCTTGATGAAGCTAAAGAGGGTCTGATGACTACCTTCGCTAAACTTTCTTGCATTTGAGAGTGCTGAGGCTACACAGAAAGTTATGAATTCTCTTGGTAGAAGGCTAGAAGAACTACGGCAGTTACTTCTAGATGCTTCTACTCCTCTTTAAAAGAATATCTTGTAAGCCATTTTGCAATGTTTCCAAGATGAATGAAATATATGTTCTATGATCCTATCGTTTATTTGGAACAATAGGCGTGATATAGGAGACACTTGTCAGAGGTTATAGGAACATGACAAAACTCAATACATATCTATCCAGAGGTAATATGGACATGATAGATAAGTAGATTTAAATATTCATCCAGCGGTTATGGGAACATGATGAAATAATAAATCCGATTAATCATCTGACGAGACAGAAGATTAATTCTCTGTTTTGAGAATATACAATACCATCAGAGGTAGTATGGACGTGATAGTATGTAAAGACTCAAAAAAGAAGATAGATTAATATCTATGCAGAGGTCAAATGAACATGATAGATAAAAATGAAATACTTATCAGAGGTAATATGAACATGACAGTATGTAGGAGTTCCACGAAAAGTAGATAAAAATCTATGCAGAGGTCAAATAGACATGATAGATAAATATGAAATACTTGTAGAAAGAGAGTGAATAACTAGCTTAACCAAACCTTGGTAGCCAGGGAGATTGAGGATATTCGCTGGATTCACATAGAGGAATGAAACATATGGTTTTGACGAATAGAATTTATTCCAAATCTGATGATTGTGAAGAGCTAGAAGAGAATTCTTCTTGTATATCGTCATTAAATATGTGGGATGGATCATATCCTAACCCATGACGAGTCTTCTGGTAAAACGGATCACCGCACAATGGTAATCGTCTACCCTTACCTTGATTAAGACCTGGCATAGTCTTCAAATCATATCCCATATTCTGAATAATCTTGATAGATTGTTGACTATATTTGTCGATTCGGATCCTTCCTTTATCTTTATTCTCAAGATCATCTGTCTGAGTAACAGGGATATTTCTGGCCAGGCCGAACACAATTTGGCGCTTGTTTTTCTTATCAGATGGGACCACAAAACAGGATTCTTCGTGACGTCTGAAAGTCACGCAAGCTTGTGATGAAGCGGTTACAGGCAGCAGATAGGGAGAAGATGTCAAGAACTTTTGAGCATAAGGCCCGACATCAACATGAGGAGGGAAAGAATTCTCTTTATGATCAATGTATAAGGTTTCTTCCGGTTCTATGTTGTCTTTATATTGATGACTTTGATTATCAGAAGATAAAGTCATTCTTTCAATAAATTTGACAGCCATATACTCGAAAAGGAAATCTTCATTGATATCAAAGAGATGAGCAATATTTACATCATTTGCCATCTGATTGCTAGGCTTCGGATTAGTCAACAGCGGACCATCATCCGGCTTTCTCGTGGATTTATCAAGATTGATAACCAACGGTGATTCTGGCTCATTTGTACCAGAAGTACGCCCTTTGACTTTGATTATGAAAGGTTGAACTTGACTCTTAGCAGGAATTTTTATTGATTCCTCAGATGAAGCTTGAGTTCTTCCCTTAACCTTGATGATCAAAGGTTGATCATTGACAGGTTGAGATTGGATTTGTCTCTTGACAATGATTTTCAAGGGTTGTTCCTCCAGTGGATCTTCATTATAGACTGATCCTCAGATGATGTTTCTTCAACTATGTCTGATATTTCTTTCATATGCTCTTGTTTATAAAGCCTTGAATCAGAGAAGTAGGCTTCGACACCTTTGAAAGGATTAATATCAGCAAATTCAGTTTTCACCACCCCTTGGGAATCCACATATTTGAAGCATTGGTGGAGAGTTGAAGGCACAATATTGTGCTCATGAATCCACGGTCTTCCAAGAAGAATATTGTAGGATACGTCCGAGTTGATAACATAGAAAGTCACCATGGTTCGAAGATCACCAATCTGAATCTGCAACCGGATCCCCAGAGGTTTACTCTTGCCAGAATTAAACCCAACAATAGTGGTACTAGTGTAAGTCAGTTCACTAGTAGGAATCCTCAGAGGTCTTAGCATACTTTGAAGATTATGCTAATCGAGGACCCGGGATCAATGTAGATCCTGTCGATTTCAGTGGATCCGATATATCCAGTGTAGCACAGGGGCCTATCATGCTTGTTGTGTTTCAATAGCATATCCTCTTGTGTAAAGGTGATGTTGGGAATTGCCTCCATCACGCTATGACATTGGGGACATGACACTGGTGTATTATCAGGAGTCTTGAGTTGGGCCAAGCATGAATCTGCTTGAAGTAAAGCTTCGCTCAAAGTTTCCCTGCTTTCTCTGGAGAGGCGAAGCAGTTCGAATATAGACAATCTAGCCGGAGTATTGGCTAACTGAGCTAGAATATCGAATTTGTAAGGCTTCATTGTTACCCCCTGACTGGAAGCAGACTTCAATGGGATATCAAAGCGTACTGCCTTCTGTTTCCCTTTCTCAACCACAGATGGTTTAGTAGGAACAGGAGAAGGTTGAACTGGTAATGTTTCCACTACATCTTCTACTTTAGAGGATCCCTCATAGTCTTTGTGGTACTCTTTTCCAGATCTTGTACCAGCAAAAGTTTCTTCCTCAGACTTAGGAGAAGAAAGTACCATATTGCAGGTTTTGACTTTCTTGCCTTTCTTGGATTTTGAAGTTTTACCTTCATTTTCCAACTCAGGCACTAAGTCAGGATGTACCCACATGATTTGCCTTTCTTCAATGTGAGAGGCAGCAATCCTGTATTTTCTTCCCTGGCAGGCGGGATATGATCTTCATGTCGCCTTTGGAATTGGGATAATTCCATCTGGGACTTGCTGTGGAGGAAAATCCCCAAACTGAAGAGAAACCATATTGGTTGTCACCGTATGGTCATCATTGGTTAAAGCGATGGCGCCACCATTTATCAGCTCTTGGATCTTGTTTTTCAAGACATAGCAAGCACTGGTAGGATGATTAATGTATCTATGGTAGATACAATACTTGGGATTGTCAGTCAGGTTCACTTATTGGGCCTCTTTGGCTCAGGAATCTGAAGTTTACCACTTTTCACTAGACATTGAAATATCCCTGGGATATCACTTTCGTCGAAGGAGTATTCTTCCTTTGGCCTAGAAGATTCCCGGTTACTCGGTGTCATTTTGTTCTTGGAAAGATTAACCATAAGAGTATCCTTTCCCTTCACATTACGATTGCCAGGATTGTTGCCAGGATTGTTTTTCTTCCCTTTGTCTTCTGAGGCGAAAATCATCCCGTGTTCTCGAGCCAACCTACCGTTGGTCTCGGCAGAAACTGCTGCTATGATGAACGAGGCCCAATCTGTGAATTGGGAACCTGTGAAGACAGCAATGGATGGTCGCAGGTTCATCTTGCATGTGTCAATCAGTGCTGAATCTGGCATACCAGGAGGCATCTTTAGAGTAGCCTGTCGGAAACGTTCGATGAACGTCCGAGTATCTTCTTTCTCCTTTTGTTTTATTTCTATTAAGGAGGACATGTTCATGTCCATACCTCCTTCATAGAAACGGGAGAGGAACATTGCTTTGAATTCGTCAAAAGACGAAATAGAGTTGTCGGGTAAGCTACGATACCAGTCATAAGCTGAACCCGTCAGGCACCCGATGAACACTCGAGTGAGAAGAGCATCATTCTTCTGTAAGTGTACAGTCATAATATCAAAGTAATTGATATATTGACTGGGAGATGCTTTTCCATCGAACAAAACCATGGATTGTGGCTTGAACTTCGGTGGAAACGGTACATCATTCCAATGAGGAGGATAAGGTTGCTTGATCCCTAACCTCTGGAGCTGATCTTTGTGCCTCAAGACTTCAAACTGCGCTTTAAGTTCACGCACTGCTTGAATGGCCTCACTGGTTTGAGGAAGCACATTTGATTGAGTAGTGGTTGGATGTACCGTGACCCCCACTGGAGGTGGTACATCTTCTGGAATGATGGGATCTGGAGATGCAGAATTCTGATTAACAGCAGGTTCTTGAATATTCAAAGGTATTTCAGCCCCTTGACTATCTTGAGTCTGTGCTGCTACTGGTGCTGGTGTTACTACCGTCGGTTGAGCAGTTTGCTGATTCAAAATTATCTGATGCATTTGCACCATGTTAAGCATATCCTTCAATGATTGCTCGACGGCAGTGAGACGTTGTTCTGTATTAACAGATGACGTCTCTGGTTCATCTCCAACAGCGTAGGATTCAACCTCCCTTGAAGATACAGAAGGATTGGTATAGAAGTATGAATCCACACTATCGGTGTCAGACTCAAAAGATTGAGTACCCCCAGCTTCTGAGTCAGAAGTCTGCAATAGTCTTTGCCTTCTTGACCGAGTGTTCTGATATACTCCCTCAAAGGAATCAAGAAGCCTGTTGAACTGTTGTTGACTTGGAGTTTGGGACGTGTTCCGTCTTGGATGTCGTCCTCTGTTAGTATGAGATGCCATGTTGACTGATGCGTATGGCAACTCATGTTCTTGATCTTCAACTTGATATGGAGGTGCATTGAGGCTTAACCGATCGAAAACTGATCGTCTTGAAGCTGAACAACAACAGTTGATCACAACCTGGTGGTATTCACAATGATGTTTTTCTTGGGGGAATATCACCGGAGATTGTCTATTCTTACGCTTTTGCATTAGCAATTCACGTAAGTCAGAAGAAGTGGAAGCAGTATTCTTCTTTATTACGTTTGGGGTAGAAAAACGTCTAGTCCCTTGTGTATAAAGAAGATTACTGGCTGCATTCGCAGAACCAAACTGTACGTTCTTACGCGTTTGGAGCTGTGTACGTAAATCTTGAGACTTAGCACGCAAAACTCCATTTTGTTGGCGCGTAATTTGCAATTTGGTACTTTGCGCAAAGCAGTATGAGAAGATTGTTGGTGTAGAACAGAAGTTTTACCAACAATATTTTTACGCTGCACACGTTTAGATACATTCACATTTGTTATATGGGTATCATTGTGAATTTCATCTACACTGTCACAGACAGGAGATTTATCTTTACGCATGGAACGTAAAAAGTTATTATCTGCCACGTTACCAACGGAAGATTTTGTTTTACGCGAGAAGCGTAACTTATTTGGGCCTGCCACGTCACAGACGGGAGACTGATTCTTACACTCAGAAGCACAAACTTTAGAATCTGCCACGTTACCAACGGGGGATTCATTCTTGTGAACTGAGCGTAAAATTTGGTTCTTACCCACTGAGCGCAAAACTTGATTTTTACGCAGTGGGCGTGAAACCTGGTTATCTTTACCGTTACAAACGGAAGATAATTCGTCACACTTCGAGTGCAACTCTGAAGTAAGGACTGCCTCGTCACAAACGGGAGCCCTTACGACAGGAGTGGGAAGAATTCCCTTGTCACCAGAAGCAGAGAGATCAGAAATCACTTTGGATTTGGGAATCCAAACTTTTCGTGCTTTGCGAGACTTTTGAGCATTGGAGTGGCGAGAACCACCCCCAGTTCGGAGCATTTCTTCATAGGCAGTCTGGTCGAAGTGCACAACCAGAGTCTTCTTGGTCGAACCGACCGAAACATCATATTGAGCAATCACCTCCTCGTCAGAGGAGAAGGTCGTCCCCAGCAGAGTCGCCATTTTTGTTTCACTTAACAAAATGCCTTGGAGGAATTGGGATTTTGAAAATAAAACGAGAAAGAGTACAAGAAGTACAACTTTTGATTCTGGGAAAGTATTGCTATGGAAGTCTGATTCGTAAATGATCACTTTGTTCCTTGGACCATATGATGATGATGAAGATCGCTGCTTGAAGTAGAACAACTTGGAAGAACTAACACAACAGAAAGGTATCGACGCACTTGGACACTGATGGCGAGGCCGAATGCTTTCCTGCTTTGCTTTACTCTGTTCTTGGAAGAAAAGTTGAAGAAGAATGCTCTAGAGGATCAAAATCTCGAAGCTCTGATCTCTGTATTCTCTCCTGTCTCTCTGTGTGTGTTGTATGAGAAAAAATGAGTCTTTTTATAGACTGGGGCTTCCGCGCGTAAAGGAGCATCAAAATATGTCTTTACGCTCAATAACCGCCAACCACGATCAGAATCATCCTCCGTATGTGCTGACACGTGTCCCATCATTTCAGTGAGAATAGGATACACGTACACACGTTCTTCGAACTATGTGGCATGAAGACCACGTAGGCACACCACGTTCTGGACTGGCCAGAATAAATAGGGCGTAAAAAGATGAGCGTAAACTAGCTCTGTCATAGGTTTCCAGCGTAAAGCGGTTGTATAACCTTGAGCGTAAAATGGCTCAAATAAACTCCACGCACACATTGCTTTTTAATGAGCGTAAGGACTCATGTAAAGCTCCGTGCGTAAAAGAAATCCTTCAATGAGCGTAAAGTAGCTCGATCTCCACAAACGACAACCATGGTCTTTGTATAAGACAAATTCCATTGAATTCTGTGGTAAATGCCATCATTGATATCTTCATGTCAAAATCTGCATTAAATGCAAGATTTGATAGCTTTTGTCCAGCGTGAAAGAGGCTGCTCTGTCTTTGGCGTAAAACCACTAGTATAGACCCAGCGTAAAATGACCAGTTTGCTTGAGCGTAAAGTGACTAGTCTTATCTCGGGCGTAAAGAGATTACCCGCTGTATTAGGCGTAAAGCAGTCCACTTATGAATGAAATGACTCTTTCTTGGAAGCACTTTTTACGCTCCTACACAAGGTTGGAGTATTGGACCTTGTTATGTTCCAATTTTACTTATTATTGAGCAGTGATATTCAGTTTGATGGCATATTTTTCCTGTATCTTGTTACGTCCATTTGAGGACCTGGTGATCTCTCCAGGTGCGTGTTCTTGCCTTTCCGCAGGTATTCTAGCCGATGTTGTGATCTTCTCTATTCCTTCGAAGATGACGTATCTTGGATCGTTCTTTGCTACTCTTGACACATCTTTCTGAAGTAGCGTATAGGCAACTCTAGAAGGGAGATGAATAGAGTTTGTGTCTATAATGACCAATTAAAAATAACTCTATGCTAAGTCCAAAAGCAACTACTAAGAGAATATATAATCAGAGAGTAATAATGCGAAAACTAAAAGATTTTTGAAGAACAAACGCAAACACATCGATATATCCTGGTTTCCCTCGTGGAGGACTAGTCCAGGCCCGAGAACTCTTACTCGGAGTTGAAATCCACTATTTGTGAAATAGGGTACACACGTGCCTTTAGTCCGAAGAGCACGCCAACTTCTTACAGATACGAGCCTTTGAAGCGTTCGACTACTTTAACTTCGCAGATATGAAACTTAAAATTTTCTAAGTGACTTCTTTTCAACTCTTGTACAAAACTTCTAGCTGAATCACACTGAGCACCTTGGGGCTAGAAAGTTTTGTGGCTAGGGAATTTGGAAGAGTAAGGCTTATAATATATAAGGCTTGGAATATTGAAAGCTTGAGAGTAAGAGATAATTTGAAATGAGAGGAATTAAGCTCTATTTATACTAGGCAGGGGAGTCAGAGTTCGACCAGAGTTCTGTTCCAAATATTCAAAAATTTGAAAGTTGGATAGCTCGCAGCAAGGTGGTCCTAAAAATTAGGTTGCTGATTTTAAGGAGGCCGAGTTCGGCCCGAGTTCGGTCTGCCTCAGACCAGAAGCCTTATATGGGTGAGGATGGTTTAGTTTGATTCAGGAATTGGTTTATTTGTATGGTGGGGCTTGGAGAAATATGTCTAGGGGTTGAGATGACACAGTGCGACTCAACGTACATATTTTCCTAGACTCAATAAATAAAAAATTATAGACTGAGAACAGATTACATTTGCAGTGCAACAGCATGTAGACAACGTTTGTCTTGAACTTGATGTGTCATAGGTGATGTTCTGTCTTGTACTTGATGTGTCGTATTGGATCATATCAGATATCAGTTGTTAATTATCTAAATCAGGTTGACTGTGATCCAGTTTGGGTCAACACTTTTCATTTGTCATGTTTTACTTTCTTTTAATTAGTTGGTAGTGGATTTGTCTCCGTCCAACTACATGTAAAATGACAAATTCTTACTTAATTCTATAAAAGCTTTATCTTTATTTTGTGGATGAGATTAGTGGTTTTGATTTTACTACATTTTACAGCTTACGTATATTTATTATACGGATGACATGTCTACGTTTCTAGTCCTACGTATTTTGGGATTGGAACGTTACATTATGTCAGCTCTAACGATTATGTATGTATTTGTGTTTGGGACATCTTACCCATGTCATATGTGATTTACTCTTTATTGTTTCTTGTGTTGTTTGGATTGAGATATGACTTGTCTGACCTTAGGAGTCGTCATTAGTGTGCTAGAGTCCACCCACTTGTCTTCTAGACAGTCGTAACCGTATCTTAGGGTACTGGCGTACTCGGATATACGTAGCTGGCTTTGTCTCGCCCTCGCTCTCCATTATTTTGGTTTTGGGGCGTGACAACCGGGATAGCGGAGTGGTAGTGGCGACGAGGCATTGATTGGTGGCGGTGGTTTTGTTGGCGTTGGGACTTTGGTCGGAGTTGGCCGAGGGTGGTGTCTAGTAGATTAGGGTTTTTGTGTGTCATGTCTTCAGACATAAGAAATAAAATTTGTGTCCGGAATTGTCGGACACGGCAGAGATGTGTAATGTAAATAATGAATAGTAGAAGGGATGGAGAACACGGACATGATGCACGTCACAATTGGTGTGTTAATGGATTGTTTATGAAGAGAAGGAGTCACACGGTTCCGTCGAGAGCTCAGGAAGCCAGATTGGTGGTTCATGGATTATGGCTAGTTTGGTGCATACCAAGGGTACTTGAAAGAGAGCTATAGGAGAGATGGGTGTCCTAGTTTCTCTCCTGGTTCTCTCTATTTATAGATGAAACGTCTGCATATAAAAGGATTCTGAGGATTCTGTAAGAAGATAATATTTTACAATTTTTGAATATATGCATTCAAATCTATATAGGATTTAGATATATTATAGAGAAGATACAGTCAAATATAGTTAGGATTTATATAGTATAAAAGAGAGGAAAGTGGTGATGTGTATTAATAGAAAAAGATGACCGAAATTTATATAGGCTTGGGTGCGGATAGGTATACGAGAGGCGGCAGAGAGTTGGTTTGATATGGATGAGGGAGAAAAAGATGATTCTTTATGATTTATATATTATCATTGAGATTTAAGAGGGACTTCTACTTATGAAAATAAAGCTTGTAGTTATAGATTTTATTGATGAAGATAATAATTAGTAAATTAAAACTAAACCAAATATAATTCAAATACTTGTTTACAAAATAATTCAAAATTAATATTTAATAATATCAAATAATTTAAACAGTATTTATAACCCAAAATCTAATTTTAGAAAATATAATTAGTAAACCCCTTTTGTAAATCAAATAAAAAATATTAAGGATTTCCTTCATGGAAATTCAAATACAAAAAATTATTCTCTATGACAAAATATTTAAAGCAATTAAAATAAAAACTTTGAAATTTCGAAAACGGGGTTTACAGAAGCCAAGCCATGTCATCATCATTTAAAGACTCTGAAAAATTCTGCACCTGCTATAGTATATCTGGAGTCTGTAATGAGTCCTAGGAATAATTGTAAATACAAGTAATGGATGGCAAATCAAAAAGTAGAGCAAATAACAACCCAAGATCATGTTTGGGTAGTCATTCAAAAGATCCGACGGATCTCTGCGGATGACCGTCGGATAATCGAAATGGAGCACAAAAAATATTCTGTGAACTTTTAAATTATCCGATAGTCCGAGGAAATCCGACGGATAATCAGAATAGTTATCGATTGGAATCCAACTGTCAGATCCTGTCCCATCGATGATCCCAACGTCTATATTTGTAGCCGTTGCACTATGCAGACGGATGATCCGACGAACTTTCGCAGAAATTCAACGAATCTTTTGACTGCTGACAGAAACTTGCTCTTTTGCACTTTCTCTTACTTTGGTTATAAATAGCCTTGAACCCCTTCATTCAAGGTTGATGCTTGGAGCCTAAAATTTTCTAATATGCCAAAGCTTATGCACAAACAATCCACCAAAGCTTTCACTTGCCAATCCACAAATTGTGTTATCGTATTCTTGAGTTGCAAGAGTGAGATCTTCATCTTGTTGTAAGGAGATAAAAACTTTTTTGTGAAATATTGAAGTTGGAGAGTCTTCAGATAAAAGCTCTCGTGAAGTTGGAGAGTCTTAGAATCAAAGCACTTGTATTGAAGTCGGAGAGGCCTTCGGATAAAAGCTCTCGGGTAAGAAGTTGGTGAGCATTCGGATAAAAACTCACGTTGTACTATTTTCTATAATAGTGGATTAAAGTCGGAGAGAGTTCCGGGACTTGAGTGTCCATCAGGAGGTTACCAGGATACATCGGGTATCGGTATTATTGTTGCTTCTTCTCTTATACTCTTAATCTTTAAGTTGCCTATTAGCAATCATTTAGTGCTTGATTAGTTAGTTTGACCCTATTCACCCCCCTCTAGGGTGCTTTCACTTACTACATGCCATCGATATAAACTTCCAATCATCTCTCCTATCATGTCGCTTCTTTGATCGTCTCTCTACCTCCTCAAGTATGAACAACTTTTTCGGGACTTCCTTTTCTTTATTTCAACTTGACTACAACACATAATGAATATTCATTTAATATGTACAAATAAATAAAATATCTTAGGACTGCCAGGATCTTGGTAGCCCTTTGTCAGAGAATTATCTGTCAAATGACTGTCAGGAAGTCCTAACAATTAGGACTACCAAGATTATGACAGTTCTTTGTCGTCTGGAAAGAGATTATGTGGAATTTTGAGGTTGAAAATCATAATTTTAAGTTCTAAACTTTGGAAAAACACTCATTAGAAAATTATTAACCTATAATCTAATAAGTAATGTTTAAAAATACATGAGAATTACATAGAAACTAAAAATCTAAGAAGCCTAGAATTGGAAGAGGAAAAAGATTATTTAAAAATAGAAAAGAAGAAGAGAAATATAAAGATTACCTTGTTTGAGAAGTAACAGTTGTATGTGGAAGATGAAGTGAATTGGGAAAAAAAGTAGGAAGAAGAGGAAAAGTAGGATGTCAAGGAAGACAGATATTGTGTTCTCCATAATCAATTGGTTAGCGAGCTCCTAACAAAAAAGTTGAAAATCTTTGATAGCCCCTATATATTGTTGTTCCCTGACATAGGGTTGTGCCTTTATAAATAACATTTCATAATGATGTAGTAACTTAAATTCATCTGGTGTCATTGAGGGTATTACATCCAAAAAAAATTATAATAAATGAACTCAAGCTACATTTCCATGAAACCAAAAATATTTCCAAAGGAGGGATGGGTTTTACTTTCCTGCATCTGTGGGATAACAAACTTAAAATCCATTCTCAGTTCTCCAAAACTTGAACCAAACAACATATTAGGGTTCTAAGAAATCCAGCGTAACATTTTGAGCTAAGTCTTAAGGGCTCTTCGATTTTGATTTCTATTTCGACTTTGACTTATTGTACAAAAAAAGAGAGTTATGAACAGGGGTGTCGGACCACCCAGCCGTTCGATTTGCTTTAGGCCTAAAATTTTGACCCAAACCCCAACTCAACACAAACATGAACTAACCCGACCCGATTCTAAATAAAATAAGTATAATATAATTTTTTTCTTTTTTTTACTAATATAAGGTGTCTTGGAAACATTTCAAATTTAAGGGGTTTTGTAAATTCTCAATCAATCAATTAAAAAAAATTACCAAAGGAAAAAAAATTATATACCAAAAAACTCTCTTTTATTCACACACACACACACACACACACACACACACACACACACACACACACATATATATATATATATATATATATATAATATTTTTTTTAACTATATTTAAATTATTTAAACTATTTTTTAACAATACAGAAAGAAAGGGAAAAAAAAAATTTGTACGATATATGTGAATTTACTAGAAATAATAAACCTGCTGTTGCAGTAAGGACTGAAAATATAATTTATATATTAAAGGAGGAGCTACAGTAGAAACTCTATAAAATAATACACTTGGGACCACCAAAATTTATTAATTAAAAGAGTTATTAATTAATCGATAAATTAATAATTATTAATTTATATATTAATTAATATTTTATTAATTAAAAGAGTTGGGTTATCGCAATGCAATGGATGTCGAAGATGTTCTGACTCACCCAGAAGAAAATGTAGTTGCACAGTTGTTGACTGATGAAGAAATTATTGAAAGCGTTATTGAAATTAATAAAGATGATATCGATGAAGAAGATGATGAAAGTTCTACAATGGAGCCCCCTTCGCGAAACGAAGCTATTAAAGCGGCAATCACATTGAACAATTTCTTGTTGAGCTATGAGAAAACAACACCAGAAGTTCTTACCATGCTAAGGAAAATTAGAGACGAGATTCAAGGGAAAATTGATTTCAACAAAAAACAAAAGACAATTGAGTCATTTTTCAAGAAACCTTCATAAATCATTCATGTAATATGCTATATATAAGGAATTATTAATTTATATTTTATATGGGGTCTGAAGAAATTATCAAAAATGTATTATCTTATAATTTTAGCGAATTATTAATTTAGCACCCTATTCCCGAGTCGGGACCGGCCAAAAATATTATCTTAGAGAGTTTATTAAATAATCGAGTATTAATTTATAGAGTTTCTACTGTATATGTAAATCTGTCCCCAAAGGGCCCAAACCAAAAATCACCTTTCCCGAATAATAAACTCTCTGTCCCCCAAAGGGTCCAAATAGGGCTGCAAACGAGCCAAGCCGAGTCAAGCTTTTGTAAGCTTGAACTTGGCTTGACTAGAATTAATCGAGCTCAAGCTCGAGCTCGAGCTTGGTAAATTTTTTATTTTAGAGCTTGAGCTTGGCTTGAGTTTGTTTATATTAAGCTTGAGCTTGGCTTGGTTTGAGCTCGAGCTTGGCTTGATAAGTAGGCTTGATTCAAGCTTGATAAACAAGTTTGATAAGCTCAAAATCGAGCTCGTTAAGCTTGATTTCAAGCTCGCTCAACTTTATTTCAAGCTCATTAACCTTGATTTCAAGCTTAACGAGCTCGATTTCAATTTAGTTAGATTTGAATTCAAGTATCTGTGATATTATTAATTCAAAAGTTCCTTAATATCAATTATTAAGGACATATAAATATATAATGCACACAAATATACATATATTTAGAATTCAACAAAGAACAAACGAGCTTCTAAACAAGCTCCTAAATGAGCTAGCTTGCAAGCTCATCAACGAGCCAGCTCGCGAGCTCAAACGAGCCGAGTACTTCTAAGCTTGAGCTTGGCTCGTTTATTAAACGAGCTCGAAAATGAAGCTTGAGCTCAGCTTGTTTACTAAATGAACCGAGCTCAAACAAGCTTTTATCGAGCCGAGCTTCAAGCAGCTCGTGAACGGCTTGGCTCATTTGCAGCCCTAGGTCCAAACGAAAAATCACCTTTGCCGAATAATAAACTCAAGTGTTGGGTATAATGTGTATCCAAGCCTAAACCCCTCTTGGTCCTTCCTTCTCTTCAACCCCTCCTTTCTCCCATTTCTCATCCTGTCACAAACCCTAGCCGTAAACCGAACCCTTATGGAATCCGAAGATTCGAAGCTCGCCAATGGCGCCGCCAACAGAGAGAAAGCCGAGGATCTGGTGTCCGAGTCCGACTCTGTTTCCGGAGAGGAGGAGCTCGAGACGCCCAAGGGATTGCAGGGGACCGACGACACGATCAAGGATCTCCACCACGAGATCCAGTCCCTCCGCCGCGACCGAACCGAGCTCCGCCGCCGCATCGACGACATCCGCTCCGAGATGGACCGCTCCGAGGCCGAGTCTAAGTCCCTCGCGTGCCACGCCTCTTACCTGGAGGGCGAGCTCGTGCGGACCCAGGAGGACCTCGCCGCCGCCTCAGCCTCCGCCTCCGACGCCGAGAGCGAGCTCTCTCTCCTCAAGAGTTCCGTCAAGAGCCTCGAGGAGTCGGCGGCCGTGAAGGAATTCAAGATCGCCGATCTGGAGCTGGAGCGCGCAAGTAAGGACGGGGAGATTCAGGCACTGACGGAGGAAGTTAGGGTTTCGAAGGAGGAGTTGGAGAGAACTGTGAAGGAGCTGCAAGCTACGATTGCGAGAGAGGAGGTGCTGGAGAAATCTGTGAAGGAGATGCAGAAGAGCAACTCCGAACTCGAAAGAAAGATCAAGACACTCTTGGCCGCGAACAAGAATATAGGTTTAGAGCTGGAGAAAACTTTCAAGAGGAGTTCCGAACTCGAAGGGAAAATCGGCGAGCAGAAGAGTAGGGAATTGGAGTTGGAGACGGCGATGACGGCTACTGGATCCAGTGTATCATGGGTTACGACTGCCGGAGTGGCTGCTTCTACCGGAGCCATAGCGGTTGTGCTGACGGCGCTCTATCTCCGGAGGCAGCGGTAAAGGATGCTGAGAAATTTTTCGGTATATCTGGATTCATCTACTTGGTTTTATATGCGAATTTCTATAGATTGGCTTTGCATGCTTGTTGGTAGTTTTAGAAGCGTCTAACTTTTAGTACGATGCATACGTTTAGTAGCTTACTTTTTTGAGGGATTGTTGGTTGTGTTGTTGGTGAAAGTGTATTTTGCCTCTAGTGTTGATTGCTTCGTTGAAGAAGCAGTTGTGTTGTACCTTGATAATTTTCTACCACAAACATGTGGTGGATAAGTTTGATATTTCAAATGTTTACTACTTCAATGGTTTGGCATATATATATATATATATATATATATATATATATATATATATATATATATATATATATATATATATATATTCATTTATAAATTGGTATATGGAAATGTTGAGATCCTTGAATATTGTAAGTTGTTGTTTCTTTGTTAATGTAGGTTTGCAAATTTTACTTTTAAGCAAATTGTTAACTGATTTGAGCTCTTCTGTATAATCGTTACATGGTCTACACAGACGAGTCGACTAGCATTATGTGAATGTTATATAGGAGTCCTTTAAGATGTTTTTATGGAAATGACACTGGTTCTGGTTGCAAGGATGGATGGTGACAAATTTAGAGCAAACTTATGATAAACTCTAGGAAGCATGGACTCCTCAAAAAGTGGTTGTGTATTCCTTCCGCGTTGTGCAGGGCCGGCTCAAGCATTTTGGAGGCCCTAGACAAGTCCAAAAAATGAGGCTCTTATCCCTCTATATAATTTTATTATTTTATTTACAAGTGACGCTATCTCCTCCACTTATGCACCCAATATTTAAAAAATTAATATTAGAGGCTTCACAAGACAAAAAAAAGATATTAGAAACTAGAAAGGACAAAAAAACCTGCATTGACACATTTGTTGAGGGAGGGAGAGACCGTTTCATTTTTTTTCCGTATGATAGAAATTTTTTGTGGGAAGTGAGAGAAAATGGAGAGGTGACTTAGAAATAGGTACACCATTTCATTTTTTTTCTTTCTTTTGAATGTTTTATTTGATTCTTCTCCGGGCAGCCATAGACTTCCCCAGGTCCATAGTTTATTTTTGGCCCGGTAAAAAATAATTTTTTTTAAAAATGGGGGCCCCCGGGGGGAGGAGGCCCTAGGCTGCTGCCTAACTCGCCTCCCCCGGAGCCGGCTATGGCGTTGTGTCTAATACGTACTGGACACGGGACACTCCAAAACACATCAGGACAGACAAAAATAATGAAATATGTTTCGTTTCCCATCTCCGTGCTGTGCTGTGCTTTGCTGTCTTCGTACATAGGTTAAAGTTTGCCCCGTCTTGATGTTAATTTCTCGATGCAAATGTTCAGAATCTGAAGCTGCACTTTGATTACTTTCCTTACCCCACCCCCACCACCATCCCACCATAATATCTATGTTGGTAAAGCTGCTTAAATAAGCTATGGGGTAATGTTTCAAAACTATATTTGGTTATTTAGAAGCTACAAGATGGGGGATTGTAAGTGGAAACTGAATTTTGTTTCTTCTACGAAAGATTTGGGATACAGTTATCTCTTGTCGTCGTTGTCACTATTTTGTTCATTGCGAAAGATTTTGGATACAGTTATGTTATCTAAACGTGGATATTACTTTTGTCGCTAGCAAATGATTTGAACTTCTGTGGTTATTAGCATGCTCACACACATATATGTATGAAATTGGCATATGGAATGCTTCAAGATCTTTAAATCTTGTCATTGGTTGTCATGCTAATTGGTAGCTATTTTTATCTAATGTATATAAAGTCTTAAGATCCGAACCACCCAAACATGCAGAAGATCCTCCCTAACTGATATCGATTGTCTTCAGATCTCTGGATCTGTGAATTATTATAAGATCCAAATCTTGATGGGAAATTTAAAGTGTATATGGATCTGTATCCTTAATCCAACTTTTATGTTCGAATGCGGTCCATATCTGACTAAAATCCGAAAGTGGTTTGGATAATCTTGATCCGATTGCACCGCTATCTATAGGAGGCAGTTAGCTTTTTATGTGACTTAAGCACTTGTCATCGTATGGGTGAATTAAAACAAATTTATAGCAGGGAATATTTAATATTTATGTTCAAGTTACATAATTTCTTAATCACTATTCTAAAAATCGGCCTAGGTGGCCGCCTAGGCGCTAGGCGGTTGGTGTCCCTGATGCCCGACTTTTCATATTTTGGGATTTTATGGACAATTGCCGCATTTGTGGCAGGTTCTTTTTTTGTATCCGCCTAGAACTAGGCTACCGCCTAGGCACTAGTCACCCGGTGCCCGCCCAACTAGTGCCTTTTACAACCTTGTTCTTAATACGCCCTTCATTCAAAATCTGAAGCTGCACTTTATTACCTTTCTTACCTTCAGAAAGGTAATAAAGTGCCAGACTCTAATCTTATCGATGTGCGAGTCTATTCTACATGCAGAAATTTTGGGGTTAAAATGACATCCTAGTGTAATTTTCATCCTGAGACAGTTTTCCTTAGATTTAACTTTCGGCTTATTTAGTAAAGTGCCAGAATGTGACGAGTCCATTCTAGAATAACTTACATGCAGAATTGTTGGGGTTAGCACTAGGGGTGGCAATATGCGCCCAACCTGCCAACCCGTCTTCTTACGGGTTCGAACATAGATGGGTCTGTTTATTAAACGGGTTAGGTCCAGGTTGAGGATGGCGATCCGTTGGATCTGGAATGACACTGTTTATTGGATGGGTCAGATTCTACATTTATACCCAGCAGATCTGCAGACCCTTTAGCCCACAAACCTTCCTATTATGTTCAACTCTTTACTAAACTTCCTCCTCACAGCCACTCGAACCCTAAATAAAGACAACAATAACATCTAGCTAGGGGGAAGACAGCAAACTTGATAGAGATTGACTGGCTTGATTGAGAGGGAGTGGTACTATGGAGCTTGATGGTTCGAGACAAAATCGTTGTCCATATGAAAATTATTGTGGTGAGTGGTAGTCTAAAAGAATAATGAGTTTTTTCAGGAACTCTGAAATCTGGTTGAAGAAGAAAAAGAGGAATTTCTATTATATTATGTAATTGCACATTAGGAGGAATACTTCCATAGGTTTTTCATTTTATATTTATACAATAGCGAAAGACTTATAATGGATAACACATATAACAAATTATCTTAACATATCTTCAAAAGATGAGAACTATTTAATTGACACAATCATAGTCAGTTAGTTATAACTAACTACAACACTCCATCTTGAATGTGCACAACTCAATAAACAAGCTGCATCAATTTTCACAATATTAATTTTTATGGATGATCAACATCATTCTTCGAGTTATATATATATATATATATATATATATATATATATATATATATATATATATATATATATATATATATACATGGTGTCCACTTCTTAACGGAGCTTGGGAGCATGCTCCCAAGGAGGCTCGAACCCACGTCCTCCACGCGGGTGTGCCTTGCCGTTCCCAACGGGTTACGGCCTCGGGGATATATATATGAGGGATCCGCATCCCCTCACTTTTGCATCCCCAGTATTCTAAAAGTCGGCCTAGGCGGCCGCCGGCCGCACCGAAAACCCCCTAGGCGGTGGTTCTAGGCGGGTTTCGGTCTAGGCGGAACCTAAGCGAGCAAATCGGCCGATTTTTTTGAAATTTTTTCAAAAAATTCTGAAATGATCATATAAAAAAAAACTAAACTGTACTTACCTGGTCGCTGCCGCCGTCGTGGTCGCAGCCGCCGCCGTCGTCATGGTCGCAGCCGCCGCCGTCGTCGTCGTCGCAGCCGTCGTCGCAGCCGCGTCGTCGTCGTCACAGCCGCCGTCGTCGTCGTCGCCGCCGCCGCCGCCGATCACTGCTACTGTCCCGGGTGAGGGAAGGAGAGGAGAGGGGAAGGGAGGGGATGAGGAGAGGGAGGAAGAGGGGAGGGGATGAGGAGAAGGGAGGGAACGGAACGGGAGGGGAGGAGAGGGCTGCAAGAAGAGTCAGAAGACTCTCTCTCCTCTCTCCTCCCCTTTTATTTTATGTCAAAAAAAAAAATCTGAGGAGAAGGGAGGGAACGGAACGGGAGGGGAGGAGAGGGCTGCAAGAAGAGTCAGAAGACTCTCTCTCCCCTCTCCTCCCCTTTTATTTTATGTCAAAAAAAATTCTGAGGAGAAGGGAGGGAACGGAACGGGAGGGGAGGAGAGGGCTGCAAGAAGAGTCAGAAAACTCTCTCTTCCCTCTCCTCTCCTTTTATTTTATGTCAAAAAAATTCAAACTACAAAGCAGGAATTCGAACACTTAACCACCCCTTAAATTACAAACTTATGCAGTGCTCTGTTAGCCATAAGAGCTAACAAGTTTTTGTGTCAATATATTACCTATATAGTATTTATACATATATACATCTGCAAAATAAAAATTAAAACAAAAAACAAATCGGCCGCCTAGGCGGCCTAGGCGCTAGTCGGGCCCTCGGCGCACCGATTCCGCCTAGCGAAATCTATAACATTGTGCATCCCCTCTTTCGTATCCATTGGATCATGTTTAAGTCATATAATCTTAACCATTGATTTTTCAACGTTAAGATTAGATGACTTAAACAAGATCCAACGGGTGTTATCATGGGGATGCATGGAAGATACAAAAGTAGAGGGATAAATGTAGATCCTCATTCCTTATATATATATATCTATATATATATATATATATATAAAATAAGGGAGGTGAGGTGCCACCTCACCGTGAGATGGCTATATGTCACCCTCCCCATACTATCATCATGCACTTGCATACTTTTCGGTGCATGATGATAGCATTGTGGGTGACATGTAGCCACCACCCATAGGGTAGCACCTCACCTCCCTTATTCTCTCTTTCTCTCTCTCTCTCTCTCTCTCTCTCTCTCTCTCTCTTTCTATATATATATGAGGAAAGCTCCAGATTTTCGATTTTTTTGCATCCCCGAACATCCCATGCTATCCACCGTTGGATGTTGTTTAAGTCATCTAATCTTAACAATTGATTTGAATGGTTCAAATTAACTATTATTATGACTTAAACAAAATCCAACGGTTGTTAACATGGGGATGCAAAAAATGAGGGATGCGGATCCCTCCTCTATATATATATATATATATATATATATTATATATATGAGGAGGGATCCACATTCTCCATTTTTTGTATCCCCAAGCATTTTCATGCTATCCACTGTTGGATGTTTTTAAGTCATCTAATCTAAAACATTGATTTGAATGGTTCAATCAATGGGTAAGATGGATGACTTAAACAACATCCAACGGTTATTAACATGAGGATGCTTGGAGATGCAAAAAATAATATATATAATAATATATATATATATATATATATATATATATATAATAAGGGGCAGATGACCTCTAGCTTAGTGGTTGAGAGAGATGCATGCGGCCCGAGTGGTCAGGAGTTCGAATCCCGGTGGGAGCGATTCCAGAAACAATTTACGTGGTTCCATATAATATATATATATAGATATATATATATATATATATATATATTTATTATTTTTTTTTATTTATATTATATATATATATATATATATATATACACTACAACAAAATGATTAATAACGACACTTATTGATGACACTTTATAAATAAGTGTCATTATATTTGGTTTAATGACGACATCTTACTAAAAATGTCGTAGTAATAAAACATTTTTATTATTTACGACACATTTTTAAAAATGCCGTAAACATAAATTTCAACGACATTTTTAAGATGCCGTATAATATTATATACTAAAGATGACATTTTTGGAGTGTTGTCCTCAAATTAATTTCCCACCAATGTTTTTTATTTTGGCGCTTCCCCTATTTCTGACTGACCTGCTCCCAGCCCGATAAATATTTTTCCCCCCTCTAATTCTCTCCCACTTCTCCTTATTTTCTTGGATTCTCTCTCCCTCTCTTCCTTTCTCTCTCCTTAAGAAATTAATCCTCTTATCTCAGTGAAGCCATTAAGTTTGTGCTGTAAGGGGGCTGGAGGGGCGCTAATTTTCTCTCTTTCGGAGAAGACATCAGGTCGAACCCGACGTCGTCGGCGCCATCGTCACCGCCGCCATCAAGGTCATCTCTTTCTCTCCTTCGTCTCTAGCCCTCCTTCATCTTTTACTCTATCTCTACCCTTGTTCTTTATTAGTTTCTTACTTGATATATTATCTAGGGTTTGAGGAAGAATCGATCATTTGATAGCATAATAATTGGGGATTTTGTGAGCATCAAAATTATTTTGTGTTTTTCTTGGTTAATTCTAAACAAAAAAATTCTCCTTTCAATATATTTGGTTGTCCTCTTTATTGTTGTTGTATATTGTTGTTGTTGTTATTGGATTTGGGGAAAATAGCTGCTCTACGCCAACAAGGTTGGGCCGTTAGTATGAGTAGATCTCTCACTTTACTATTCGCTCAATCCGTGGCGGCATATATTTATTTTGTATCAGAGTTTCTAAAATATATTAGTTTCCATGCCTCGGTTTGTGTTTTTTTGATTATTGTAATATTATTTAGGTTAAATATTTTTTTCTTTATAAGTATGCATTTTTTTGTTCAGTCTTCATCTGAATTAGAATTGTGGATTCATGATAAAAACGTTTATACAGAGCATGAGGGTTTGAATATAATTTTATTATGTTGAGACAAAGTATGGGATCTTCCTCTTCCCAGCTAAATTTCATAAACTTTAAAGCAACTACAGTTAAAAGGATATGAGTCACCGATCGAGAGAATTAATTTGGAATGTCTATGACATAATTGCTTTGATATAATCAATTACAACGATCATAACAACAAGGGAGAGTCGCTAATCATCAACACACCAACATTTCTTAGTTGAATAAATTATGGTAGAAAGTTTCGTCCAATTTTCTTACTTCAGACTCATGGATATGCAAGACCTAAAACTTGATTGCGAGAACTCTGTAAAAGAAAGATGTCCTAGATAGAAATAAATAACAAAAAGGATTTTATGGATCTAATTGAGAACTTTATTGTTCTAAATTACTTGAGTAGTCTAGAGAATTGTCTGGAGCTACTAGCATTTGTGAACTTGATTGTTCTGAATATATTTGTGTTTTTGTTACAAAAAATAAGTTATTATTATTTATTTTTTGAGGGAAATGATGTGATGCTGATATAGCTTGATCCTGTTATTAATTGGAATAAATTAGTTTCAGATGCATAGATGCACGGCAGATTGAAGTTGTAAATCTCCAATGTTGACTCTACTTGTTATACATTACATAGAAGTGTAGAAACCCTGAACCATGAATGGTTTGTCTTTTTCCCAATGTAGACCAAATTATTTTCAATCTAAACCACTATTTTTTCCCATATTCAAGTTATTCTAATCTCTTTATCCTCATGTGTAATATTTTAGGAATTTGATTGATAATAATCATGGTTTAAAGTATCGGCCGATACCGATCCGATACGGCCGATACCGATACGGTTTGGCATGTCCATCCGATACCGACCGATACCCGATACTTACCGATACCAACATTGAGGGTCTCTTTTCCGGTCAATTCGACAAAGAAAATTAAACAAAAAAGACAAATCAAGGGTTTAAAGCATAATAAGATTGTAAAAACATGTAAAAGAAGAAAATCAATCTATTATATGTAAACCAATCGCTAAGGGTGATTACAATGTTTATTAATTTCAAAAGTACTATGAAATAACACTGAAAATACTTAAATTATGCCTAAATGTATAAAATATATGTTTTTAAATGTAAATAAATTATTAATAATTATTTTTTTCCGATACCAAGAAATCCGATACTCCGATCCGAAACCGCCGATACTACCGATATCGCCGATACCAATACTCGTAGGAATAGTCCGATTCCGATTCCGATACCGATACTGTGAACCTTGATAATAATAATTGGAGTGAACAAGTCTGCTCATGTAGTCAGAACCTAAGTCAAGATAACATGATAGGTTTTTTTGAGTATATTTGAATATAGCCACTTCCTATAACATGATAACATGATAGGTTTTTTTGATATAAATTAGAATTTGAACTTTGGAAAGAGTTTGTATATTTGAATATAGCCACTTCCTATTTTCTTTACAATCTTATAAAGTCATTCCTACTTTCTATAGAATAACTTTAGATGCATAGCATTTCTTGCTAGGATAATTATTTCATACACCACATACATGTAGAAGTTTTGGACTGTACGCAGGGTGCAACATGTGACCTTTTCTTCTAACTGATCTAATCTGTAGCATGTTCATTTCATGCTGGTGGAAGTGTACATTATTTTTGTGTTATGACGTGAAGAAATATATTTTATTTATTGTATGTGATTTCTGTGGAATTGATTAATTATTTCCTCTTAATTTGCACTTTGACACAATTTTTTCACTATTGAAGGTTATTCCGTTGAACCAAGTAACTACAAAGTTTGCGGAGGGCTCATTTCTAACTCTTGCCTTAGGTATGCTTGTAATCTCTGTTGAACTTCTGCTCGTTTAGCCATCATTTAAACCATTTTGTCATTTCATCACTATGCTTTACTGAGTATTTCTGTTAGGACTTTGGAAGTAATAAACTTCTAACTAGTGGGGGCTATTTAAACGTCAAATTATATTTTTTGTAGTAATATTTAATTATGGGAGTGTAACACTGGGACAACTTGTCAGAACTTGAAGACGTAAGTGGCAAGGAAACTAGTCAGTGCAGGGTTTTGAATCCTCTTGGGTGCTTTATGTCCTTAATTTAAACGGGGATGAACCTGAAATATTAATGAGCATGTGCCACTAAGAAAATATCGTGGAACCAATTGAACCCAGTTATAAGACATGCTTGAAGAAGACACTAATTCTCTAGTATGGAAACTCTTTATACATGAAGCATTTTAGGTGTGATATAGATGCAACTTTCATTTAGCTTAATCAGTTATCCTCTTATTAGTGAAAAAAATGTGTGAAGACTTTCCAGTAAGAAAATTATTACTAGACGTCCAATTTATGTTCTTTCATGTTTAACTCACATGTTCAACTTCAAATGTAACTACCTTCACCTCGTTATCTCCATGCCTCCATCACCGTTCCCCGCCTCCAGTCCCGGCCCCCCGCCCTCCCTCCGACTACCGGGCGAACGCCAGGATCCTCTCACAATAAGTCTCTTCGGTGAACTCCTACTCCCAAACCCAAATTTTTCTCTAATTTTAATTTTGGCATGTTCATCTATACTTTGTTCGATATAAGACATGTCCCCTCTTCGTTTCTTTGCAGACCCAACATATCGGTTCGATTTCTTCACCTCCTGAGAAAATGGCTCAATGTTCCGTAATGTGGTAAATAAAGCAAGTCTCATAGATATTTCTTGAGAATGAGACAAGTAGCTAAAAGTGCTTGATATAATAAAGCAGTGTCACTTGAATTCCATAGAAATGGATATAATACAAGTGTTATGTCTGATGAATAATATGATATTTGGAAGCATCAAGAACTTCTATACTTTAAGTTCAATGATCGTTTTGCGAGTATCAAGCTCCCCGGAGCTTCAAAGTAAAAAACAAAGCAATACCAGTATCAACATTCGTCCAACGATACAAGTAAAATAACTAATAATACCTTCTATTCTGGTTTATTATTGAGTAATTTAAACATAATAAAGAGAAGATGGAGAGTAGATGAGGGAGCGCGAGCTTCTAAGAGGAAATACCCCCCTTTAGTAAAAAGTTAACTCTGGATGTAAAAGCTGCAATAAACATTGGCCAAACCACCCATATCAATGTTAGATATGTATAGTAATTGTGAAAATGAACTAGTATTGTAGTCTTGTAGTCTTGCTAGCGCATCTGACTCATTTCCTTTATTGCATGCATTAAATGACTTAGGATTGGACTTAATAATTGTTTGTTATAATAGTTTCGGTCACATATTACTTGACTCAAGTAATAATTTTTTAAAATAATTTCATAGCTCTACACAGTATTTTTTGATGCATATTAAAAATATTTTCTTGAATGTTGCTCTATAACTTCTATTATGTTCGTGACCATTGGGCTCTTTATTTGCTTGCACATAGTAGATAATGACTCCTGAGATTTTTGTTTTCACTCGTCCTCTTTATATTCCATCTCTTGTTTGGTTTGAGATGCATAGGTTTGAAGGAGAAGGGAAAGCTGGTTGCAGCCGTGACTATGTAAGCGTGGTGGACCATGGTAACAAACATCAGATGAGGTTTGGACATGATATGTTTTACAGATAATTTCAATTTTAGTTGAAATCCGGATAGGCTGATTAATCAGTGATACATATTAGATACACTTTCTAATAGGTCCTAAGTTTTAACAATATCTATTGCATGTAAGGCCTACTACAAGTTAGAGAAGATACAAACATTAGAATGCTAGTAAGGGATGGAACAATAGTTGGAACATATAAAGTATGAGAGCATTACGTCCTAGTTTTTTTTTTTTTCATTTTTAGATATGATAAATCCCTTTCCTACTCCTGTGGCTAGTCAACTCTTAGTATCCTCTATTCATTCTCTATTCTTATTTCTATTGTTACAAAGTTAAACTTCTATGTTTGAACCTCTAATTTATTAACTTTTCTTTCTATTGTAGATTAAAAAAAACTAGGTTAATATTTTATATATATATATATTCATTTATTGTTTATCCCTACTGTGTGGTATCCTACATTTTCAAAAGAATTGGTCACATATTTTTCATACTGTCTTTGAGATATTTTTCTTGTAAGCTGTCTCTTCTGAATTTGTATCATGACAAACTTGTTATTACAGGCATTGGTGGATAAGACTAAACTAAATCCAAATGAACAGAAGGTGACTGAATATTTATAGGCATGTTTTATGGAATTCCAGTCCTGAAGGGTCGAAATTCCAGTTACCTATGATACACATTATTCAAGCCCCTCTTTTTCTTCCCACTGTGTGATTTAATCTCCATTCACGGCTCATCGTTTCACTTTGTAATACTGGTTTACTACTAAAAGTTGACATCAGCTGAATGTATTATTGTGGTCTCTATATTTATCCATTTACGCTTCATCATTTCACTTCGTAATACTGATTTTACTGCTAAAAGTTGATATCAGCTGAATGTATTGTTGTGTTCTCTATATTTATCAGGCATTTCTTTGGATCTTTGGGGCATAAAATGCTTCAGTATTCTTCTTCTTCTTTTTTATCGATGAACCCCTTTCCCAAACTGTACAAGCGATACTACTTATATGTGTGTGTGTGTGTTTAGTTCTATTGGAATTTTATAACTATATAGCCCTCAACCTTGATCACAACTCTAGAGTTCTGGAGCAAAGTCTTAAGTGGTTTATTTTATTATTTTATATTTTTATTAGTCATAGGCCTTTTTATATTTGTATGGATATAATGGCTGTGTGCTATGTGGTTATGAAGTTATATAATAATTGAGCAGCTCTTTGCTTGATCTTTATTATGATATGTTGCTATTTGCTTGGGTTGAATCTTTCATTGGTCTTCTATGGAATGTGTTTTACCTATATCATTCATTTTCTGCAAGACGATAAATAGTTGGCTGCGGGAATAATTTTATTCTGAAATGTGTTCTTTCACACTTAAACTGGTTTCTTATAAGGATCCTTGTGCTGAAAGGGTTGACTTCTTGGTTGAAGTTATGATCTCTTTCTTTGAGAAACGTCAATCCGAGAAAGGAAACAATAAATGCTCTCTACCCAAATGAGCAGATAATGTGGGATGAAAGTCTTGTTGTTTAAATACTCTGGATAAGGATGCCTTGCTCTTCCGAAGCTTAACCTCCAGTCCTAACACTTCATGATTATCTCTTAAGAAATTTCAATCTTTTTTGTCTTGAATCTACATAAGAAATCCGCAAAGATATCCAGGAAGTGTCCCTCATCTTCTTGCAAACATTAACAATGAGGGAGAAACATCATTTTGAGGTTGGTCAAGGATGGCTGTGCCAATCAGGGAGTTCAAAATTTCTGAAGTCAAACAACCTAACATTGGGGAAGCCAAGCCTTCTTCTGTGACTTCTCAAGTTACTTTCAGCATCTCTAGTTACAAAACACATACAATCTGAATGGAATGCCCTTAAAGAGCATGATGTCTTATTTTTACTTTCAATTCGTCTGTCTTTTGAACCTCTTATGCAGAGGAAGCTGCCAAGTCCACTGTACCGGAGAGACTTGGTCTTCAATATGTAAGAGGATGTGAAGTTGAGATTCGTAATGAGGAAGGGATCCTTATGAATGATTTTACTGGAAGAATCAAAAGAGATGAATGGAAACCACCTAAGGCGAACTTTGTACAATAACAATTGCTCTAGTCACAGCAAAATACCATATGGATGTTACTGATATTGTTGAAAAAGAGCAGAAGATGTTTATGGGGCATTTAATATTTTATTGCGGAGGAAACCAAAAGAAAATAATTTTAAGGCTATTTTAGAGTCTATACGAGCCCTGATGAATGAATATTGTATAGTTCCTTATTGGCTTCATAACATATTTTTGGGTTATGGAAATCCTTCTGCTGCACAATGGAAATCCTTCCTGATGACAAATTTTTTGTTCCATCAAAATTACAATTTTGACCACCAATTTAGATTTTTTTTTCTGAGCAAATTGATGAAGACTGCCATTGCCGAAGGGCTAGCACAAAGGATAGCAATTGGAGATGTCCCTGAAACGATTGAAGGGAAGAAGGTTAGTTGAGAATCTTACATTTTCTTTTGTTTTATTTAATCCTTTGCTCACTTTTGTATCATAGTCAAACATTTCCTTTGTTACTATATACACATTTACTTGCCTAACTTTTTTTTTTTCCATTACTGTCAACTGCAATATGTTCTCATATTTAAGTTGAGATTACAACTAAACATTATCATCTTTTCCGGACACTAAAACATTGTAGGTGATTACGCTTGACATGGGACTCCTCGTTGCTGGTACAAAATACTGTGGAGAGTTTGAAGAAAGATTAAAGAAGCTGATGGAGGAAATTAAACAGAGTGATGAGATAATACTTTTTATTGACGAAGTGCACACACATTAGGAGCGGGAGCTGCAGAGGGTGAATTGATGTGCTAATATTTTAAAGCCAGCTCTTGTAAGAGGTAAACTACAGGTAATTGAAGTTTTACATGCATTCTATTTACTTTTAATCTCCTTTGAGCTGTCTGACCTTCAGTACATTCATAATGAGTTTAGCCTATTTATTGTAGTGCATTGGAGCCACAACATTGGATGAATACATAATGCATAATGAGAAAGACCTAGCACTGGAAAGACAATTCCAACAAGTGAAGGTGCAAGAACCTACGGTAGATGAAACTATACAAATTCTGAAGGGGCCTCGTGAGCGATATGAAATTCACCACAAGTTCTGATACACAGATGACTCTTTAGTTGTTGCTGCTCAATTTTCATATCAGTACATCAGGTTTATGATCTTAAAATAAGATTCTATATGTGCATTCCTGTTGTAAGAATGATTTTAGTAAATTGTACTCAATATACTTGTCTAAATTCTCATGGGACATATTGATCAGCATTTTGAATAACTCTTTGCAATTGCATATTTGGTTTCATCTGTCTCTAATATATATACCAAGTTTCATTACCTGGTTGAGGATTTCATTACCTAATTCCTTTGTTGCAATGAAATTTCTTCAGCGATCACTTTCTACCTGACAAGGCTATAGATTTGATCGATGAAGCAGGTTCTTATGTTAGGCTTCGCGATGCACAGGTATGGAGATTTATGCCCCTTTTACATTTTTTTCATCTTTATATCTACTTGTATATTATTAATTTACGTCAACTGGAACATGTTTCTTATAGTTTCCAGGTGAGGTTTCTTTATGCCAATGCAATTTAGTCCAAGTAATTGGTCTAATACATACCTTAGTGAAATGCATTCCATAATGGCTAAAATGGTGGTGAGATCACACAGACTTAATTTATGAGCATTTTGCTGAAGATAAAAATAATAAGAAACAGAACAGAGGGCAGTAGTGATCTTTGATAGGAATCAATATATAAAATGTATATGTTGAGCTTTACCGTAGGCATATGACCACCCAAGAAGTTTGTTCCTAGACAGGAAGTGAAATAGAACAGAGAGCAGTAGTGCTCCTTCTTCACCCCAAACAAATCCATATATAAAATTTGTATTGAATGAAAGAAACTTAAAGTTGGTTTTCTTTACTTTTTAACTCTTTTTTTTTGTCCATGAGAGGGTTTAAATCCATTGGACAATAGTTATTCTATATAGTAAATTGGTTGCATGATTGAGTGTTGCATGTAATGTTATGCTAGCTTTAATTTCATTCTTCCAATGCTAAAATTTCTGCTCTAACTAGCTCCTTTTCATAGAATTACTATTGTTTGTTATGAGTCCAAGTATGATAAATGGTATGTTTGGAA